>CM021103.1:492344717-492374220 GCA_007115665.2 Sequoiadendron giganteum
AATAAAAAACTAGACCTTTATACTTGAATGAAAATTAAAATATAACATGTAGAGAATTAAGCACACACAAATTCAACAACACATAACACCAGATGTACATGGAAAATTCAAGTTGGGAAAACCCACAGTGATAAATGCTACTAGGATCTATTGTACTAATTTTACCTCACAATCAAATATTTCTATTACAATGTTTAAGCTTACCAACTCTAAGGAGACACCAATCCATTAGTTTTAGGAACACCTAATCCAAGGAAGCACCCCTCCCTAATTTAAACACCTACCCAAATTTTTGATGACACCCACCAATTAGATTTACAATACAAGTTAATTTTATTTATTTAAATGAACTCAATTCAATGTTGCAACCCAATTTACAACTGTTCAACTCTTTGTTGCTGCCTCTACAACATAATTATTTACTCTTCACCTCTCAATAATTCTCTACACCTTCCCCTCTTCTTTTATTCCATTCTTTTTCCACCTCACAAAGCTCAGGATACTCTATGTATCATGCACTAACTCTTCTTCAACATTTTCACATGCATTCTTCTCTTTGCTACCACATTCACCCAAAGTTTTGATTTTCTACTTTGTATCTCTTTCACCAACCTACAATGATTTCCTTGAGATACAAGCACACATGTATAAATCAACTATTAGGGTTTACATTTCATCTACTTCAACACCTTACCACTACATCGAGCCCCACACATTCAATTCAGATATAGTGAATTTACTAAATATGGCTCTCTATAAAACACTAAAATATAATATGCAATTAATACATTTCCTTGATTATTCGATTTGATTCTAATCCCAACCTCTGTTATAGTCTGTGTCATCATTCTATAAATTAAATCTCTATTTACACTATTCATTGGTGTAGTTGAGCAGATTAAATTGTTGCACTGAGTTGAAACCCTTTTTCACCTAGACCTAGCTATTTGAGATATTCGCCATTGAATTCTACTCGTTGATTTGATGTATTCACACCTTGATCAAACATCCTCCATTAACTATCAAAAATTTAAAACATCACCATTGAATGAAGTTATTTTAATTGGTGTTGTTCATCATCTCTCATCACTCATCATGGTTATACCAAGCACTACATTATTCACAACAATAATGTGAATAAGAGTTTTGATGCAATTTATCAATTTCACCTATCCTCTGAGACACTTTTCCACCTTATCGCTCCATTGAGGATATGTCGTGGGGACCCACTAACTCCTTTCATCACATATCACCCAATTGTATAGTGCACAAGGTTATCAAACTATGATGTGAACATCCTTCATGATGCAATCTCTTGATGCCACCTATCATCGTGACATCACCATCCACTTATTGTAGTCTCTTTCCATATTTGGTCCCATTGAACACATTTCCTTAGCCTACTATCCCACTAGGCTAGATATGGACCCACCATACATGCCACTGGTTGGTGGGCACCATTCGATTTAGCAAGGTTGATCATTTCCATTTATTAACTCTCATTGCATATCACATAAACACACTTACTAGCTAGAAAACAAGTTGCAATACATGTAAACACACCTATTAACCCTCATCGCATGTCAAGGACTTGCATGATAGTTGTTAGATCTTCAACCATGAACATGCACCATCAGATCTTCATCGTAATCATGACACACATCATGGTTAAGAATTGGTTGTTATGAGTGAAAACATTGATGTGAAGGGTGGTCACAATATACACTACCACCATCAACCACAAGTGTTAGGTAAAGGGGTTGGTCACCAAACGAGCACGATAACTTAAGTGGTGAATTAAGCAATTGGTAACCTCCTATACATAGTCAAAATAAAAATATAACATATGTTCATCTTCCATGACTAAAAAAAAAGAACTTTTACGATGCTTAAGATAAAAGATCAAGTTTTTTGCCACTAGCAAGGAATAGCTAATCAATACTAACTTGGAAATATTCAAAATATTAGATTTTTTGTACAAAAACATCTTATTGTTTGAGATTGAAGACTATTTTCATCCATAATTCCCTATATATATTTACATACATGCAAAAAGTTATTATTGTCAAGCATATTATTCAAGCATTACCAACTGACGAGATTTCCTCCTTTCCTTCTTTGTGCATGACCTGCTGTGCTGGCGGAGTGGAATGAGAGTTTGTTGTGATGTTCATATCAGGCATATGTGGAAGAGGCTTGATCTAGTGCACTTGAATGTTTCTTTCTTCAGTTTGTGACTCTACATATTTGATCATCTCCTTCTATTTTGTAGGTTTCTTGTTGACACTTTCAGCTTGATGACAATGATGTGTAAGGAGAAATGATAGAGCATGATATTTGGATTTGAATTTTCTCTCCATGTCATCCCCTACTTCATAATGATGGTGTGAAAAATCTCTATAAATATGGATGGGTGTGTCATACTCTAGAGATAGTTTCATTGCAATATAAATATTTTTGTAGCATGCTTTGTGATGTAAGTAGTGTCTGGAAAATATCCCACCCACATATGCTTCACCTTTCCAAAAGTTGTATTTATGTATGCTCTTGAGAAGAGCATTATCCTGGAAGAACACCTCTTGAATGACAACATTTGCAATGTTTTCCATATCTTTATAGTTTGGATTCAAATCCAACACATTTGAAACAAATATTGACACTATATCTGATGGAAATATTAACCTTTGAGTTGACGGGTGTAAGATATCATCTCCAATCAATGCTTTTAAGGACCTAAACATAGGAGAGCATTCAATTTTGAAAATGTTTGCCAACATTTCCCTTTCCAAGCCTTTGGAGAAAGTAAGTTCCCATTCAAGTATTAGAAAAGGAGCTATGTGATTTATGGGCATGAACTCCATGATGTTTTTCACTAATGAGCATGATATGAGATTTGTAGAAAAGACTAATACTATCAACTACAATGGATGCTAAAAGAGTGTCAACATCTAATGTCTTGGAAATCACAATTTGATTTTTAGCAACCTATGATTTTGCATTCTATAATTTGTGATGCTACCACACTGCCATCATTGTGCAACTGAAGAGCTGAGAAATGAAACTAGAGAGATGATAGTAAACTGCCCTAAATAATTATATATGCACATACCATATTCAATTTTCACAACACTGATTATTTTCATTCTGATAGAAGACCTTCGATCTTCTTGCTTCGCTGGATTCATTCCATATTTTGTTGTAATTCCCTAGTACCAATCTTGAGTAGAGGACCTTTTATTTACTTGCACCCATCTTTGCATTGTGTTAAAGCTTAAACATGCATTTTAATAACCCCAAACCTTAAATGGTTTCCAAAATTGTATAAGACCAAATGGAGTCCACCACATGTGAAGTTGGATTAGATTTGATTTGAGATCGAACTATGCCTATTTGATATTGCATTTTTCCTGATGTGAGAGCCTCGCTCACCATCAAAACCTGCAAACAACCAACACTTGTTTGAAAAATTACATACCTTTGCTATGGCCGGATAGAATGAGAATTATTTTTGCTGATAAAATCCCTTTCCATCACATTTTTTCATGTGAGATAAATTCCCAAAGATTTAGAGCATTCCACCTGAACATCCATTCTCTCAATTTATAAATGTGCCAAGTACTCATTCTGCAAAATTGTGTAGATACGAAGTCACAGATTTACACATGCTTTGGTGCCGACAATGTGTAATGAAACAATGATCTGGTAGATGATGTACAAATGAGATGATTATTTTTTAGGAATTAAAATGTGCCAATTAGAAATCCAGCTGATGGTTCCACTATTTAATTTAGCTTTCCTCCCAAGTTTTTCCATTATTAGCAATCCACTAACTAGCAATTTCAAATAAAGCATCATTCTTTTTATTGAACTTAGATAAAATACTTCAATATAATAAATGCAATTTGGAATTCAACATTAACATTTCCTCCAAACCACATACTATTATCAAGTAATTTCTCTTTCTATAATATTATGTAAATCTTGTGAAAAAATTTCCATATTACTGTCATAACTATTCTCAATTTAAATTTGATCACAACCAATATTTTCCAGTTTATCTCCCACCAAATTTCCCTCTCTATAAATATGTTTTATTTGCATAGACCTAAACTTTTCAAGCAACATCCATACCTGCTCCAACACATATCTGATTTTCCAACATGAAATATTCCTTTCCTTACAGGCATTCAAAATAATTAGTGAGTCTCCTTCAATTACCAAGTCTTCAATTTTCATATTATATGCTAGCTGCAATCCATGAAGTAGAGCTTGTGCTTCTGCAACATTATTTTTACATTTCGGTAATTTGATTGACTTTGCTGAAATTAGAATTCCTTTATGATCTCTTATTGCAATTCCCACCACTGACAAACCTAGATTCCTTTGCGATGCTCCATCAAAATTTACTTTAAAGAAACCTTCCCTAGGTGGAGACCAATGAATTTGATTTCTATCCACTTTAGAGCTTGTATTTTTATGAAGACTTCCCTCGAATGGAAGAACAATCTTGTTCCACTTCTTCATAGCCTTTGAGTCTCAATCTATGAACAATGAACCAACATTTTTTGTCCTCATAACTTATGGATTTGATATCTCTGCTATTGAAGACTCCAATTTTACCAGAATTTGATCCATCTTCATTTTTTCATCCCTAAAGATTCTTCTATTTCGCTCCCACCAAATGGTCCATAGAACAACAGAAGGAATTACCCTCCATATCCAAGAAAACAATGCAAATTTATATAATACTGGCCAGCTTGAGAAAAGGTCCCATAAATTTTTTGGCAATGGAGCAAACTAGCTTAGTTTTTCTTTAATAAATGACCAACATTGAAAAGAAAAAGGGCAATGAAGAAAGAGGTGATTTATTTCTTCATTCTCATTTTCACATAACACACACTTAAATTGGGCTGCAATTCCAAGTTTGACCATCCTATCACTTGTTAGAATCCTACTTTTGATGGCCAACCATGAAAAACACCCAGCCTTTGGAAGTACTGAAAGATCCCCAAAAAATGATAAGGCTCTTTGTGGCTTGATTCTCTCCCCTTGACTCATTACAACCATATAACCCAACTTTACTACATGATTTCCAGATTTAGAAGGAGCCCATAATAATTTATCCTTCCTTCGTGAAAAGAAGACTATCCTTTGATCTATAAAACTTTTGAATTCCTCTTTCTATCCCTATGGAAAATTAAATGTAGAAGCATCTTTCCACTTTACCTTCCCAATACAACCATCTATGCTTTCAAAATAGTCACTAACTTTATCTCCCCAACTTGCATTGAGTTGTAATTTGATAATGTTTAACTTATTAAATGAATCCAAAGGTGCATGACCTCCCCCCGAGTCTTCCCAAAAAATTTCCTTTGATCCATCATGTATTTCCCAAATAAGATATGGTAAAATTACATTTTTACAAGAAACTAGGAAATTCCACATTGTTGAGCTTTGTGGAGGATTTGAAACTGTAAAAATTGTCTCTGGATCCAAATTATCTAAGTACTTGGCTTGCATAATTTTGCACCATTTTGAGTGCAACTTAGCATACATGTGCCACACCAGTTTTTCCCCAATTCCTTATTACGAGATAATAAGTTATGTACTCCAGCTCCTCCTTTGGATTTTTCAGCACATAGATTTTGTAGAGAGATAAGCAAGATTTTATTTTTGTTATCAATGTTCCCCTTCCATTAAAAACCCCTTATTTTCTTTTCAATTATAAAAATCATAGATTTTGGAGCCTTTAATACTACCATAAAGTAATTGGGAATGGCAGCAATAAGAGCATCCTAAAATTTGTCAAGAGAAAAATCTATAGAATTGTAGCAACATAACTTTAGTCAAGCATCATGTTAGCAATGCATCATGATTTCATGTGAGTTTATTTATGTTTCATATCCTTTTTTTTGTGAGCACTAAAAATTGTAGGACTTTAAAATGAAGCATAAATTTCTCCTTGAAGGTGACAAGTACAATGAATTTAGTCCATCAAGGAATGAAAATTTGAGTTGTAAGTTACAATAATTGTTAATTTGTCACTTTTTTATCATTTAGCTTCTTCTTGACTAAGGGTAATCTCTCTTTTACATCATCATAGTCATTGTGGAGGTAGAAATACCAAAATGGGGTTTGATTTAGGAAAGATTCTATATGGCACAACCCTTTCCCTTCTTTCTTGTGTGTACAAATTTGAAGTGAATTTGGAGAGGATTAACAACCTAATTGTTCATTCAAGAATTTGATGAAATGGGAGACTCTCCATTTCAAATATAAAAAAAAAAAAAACATACAAATATATGCCAGAAGGCATAACATTAACTTAAACACAAAGAAACGAAAGAGAAATTTGCAACATCTATTAAGTTCAAATCTGAAAATGAATTACATAATCATGAAGCTCATATGCTCACATACAACATGGGCTTCACACATACAAAAATTTGAAACTCAACATTCCGAAATCATTCTAGCAGCATCTAGATATTCAACCACCAACTCTCCAAAGCCACATTCACCAAATTGCAAGCATCAATATATAGAAATTGTGTGAGAAGAAACCACTATTGGTTACTCAAAACAACGTCCACAAAACCACCAGGAAAGCCCGTCACTTTTGGCCTATTGATTCTTTTTCATTCATTCAAATTTTCTAAAAGATTTTCTAGATTTGGTGTTCCTCATTTCTATTTTTCTCGATCATTTTGAAATTCTTAATTTCATTATTGTATGAGAAAGTTATGGCCATTTTACTGAGACAGGGTCTCATAGTTACGACCCAAACAATCTTTACTCTTTTCCCAACCAAATTATGATATGCCAGTCAAACCTCCAGAATTCTCATTACTCCTTAGCATGTGCATTCAATGTAAAACTCAAAAAAAATCTTCCCACCTTACACCCACTATCTTCATTCCATCAATACCCATCATTCCAGTCCTCCAACAAGATGCAATTTTCAAATTTTTTTAATGGAGTTACAATTTACAATAATTGTCCACTCACAGGCTTGGACATGGAATTTTTCTAGTTTAGAGAATTAACACTTCTCAAAAATTTTAAACAATAAAAATTGAATCAATTAATTTATTTATTTTCCCACAATCCATCACCAAATTCTATTACGTTGGAGGAGTTGAAAATTTCAACAATTTACACCTGCAGCCAAAAATCAAAATAAAACAAAAGAATAAAAAATTAAAATATCTTTGATTGTGCAGGATTTCCTGGTACCCCTAGATTCTCCTACATCAAAATTCAAGTCATATAAGTCAAAAAATTAGTAAAAGTGGATTTTATTAGTGACAAACAAAGTTTCAACACTAATTTTAAAGGAGTAGAATTTATAGGCAGAGACTAACTAAGATCTAAATTTTGATTCTGAGTATCTACACTTCAGGTCTTAGGAACCGATGCCCCTATTCAACTATTTCAATCTCAAATTTATATGCCAGGTTCCTCTATTTTTGTACTCTACTCTTTTGAACTTTGTTTCTAGTTTTCAGTTCTATAGTTTGAGAAATCATCTCAGTTTGTTGCATTTTCATAGTTAACCTAGGTACATCTTTGCATTATCAAATTAAATCAATTAAAAATTAATTAATCATTATTACACACACATCAAAAGATTGAAACCTTGATTCATCATTCTAGCTCTTCTATCGAGGTTAGTATCCAAGTTGGTGTTTGAGATCATTTTTAGTCCTTTCCCTTGTGATATTGTAAGAAGTGTGATTTAGACTCTAGATCCCTTTTTCCTATATCACATTTTTTGGTGAACTTTGAAATTTGTGCATGTTATAACCTTTTGAAATATTATTTAGGTCATTTTGAAATCTGAATACAATTACCAAAAGTTTAAATTTGTGATGCATGCATGAAAATTGTGGTAAAAGTCATTGAAAAATTAAAAAATTGCATAGCATTTTTAAAGATGAAAAGTGTAAAATTTTAGGTGTTGCAAGGTAGATCCAATCATTAATTGCACTAGAAAAGGTAAAATAGGTCATGATATAAAGACAATATTAAAGTGTTTCATTTTGTGTTCTATACATGATATGTTTTAGAAAAAGTTAAAATTTGCATTGTTTGTCATCTCAAAAGATAGAAATTTTTTAATTTTCATATTTTTCAAACTAGGTTCACTAGATTACTAAATTTTGTAATATGAAAATTACATTTGGAATACATTTTTTTATTGGAAAAATCTAAAATTGCATGCATAATTGTGTTTTAGATACAAAAAAATTGAAATTTTGTGAATTTTTGAAAATCTTCCTATTGGTAGGCCTAAGCATCTATAGATTAAGATCCTCAAACACTATATCTCATTTCTAGATTTTTAAGTTGGAAAAAGTAAAAATCATTGGTCTAGGGTGCCCAATGCCCTTCTCCAATCAATTTTGACCAAATTTTGAATCATAGTTCTATCTTTGTGATTCTTGTGTTGTTTTCGGTTCTATGTTTGCAAATTATTTTAGTTTATGTGATTGTATTGTGTTTTCTCTTCATTGTATGAGCACTAAAGTTTTTTGGATCTCATATAAAATTTATGAGCATCATGATCTAGTTCCCCATAGATAATACCCTTGTGAGACATAGTTTTAGACTTATGGCTTTCTATGTTGCAATCATAACCAATAAATTGAACCTGAGTCTTATAACTCCTTCACTCAAGGTATTGCATCTACCCAATCCATCTTGGATTCCCTTCCTAATCCTACATTTCCCATCTCTTCTTCACATCCTAACATCTATGTAGACTTGGTGGATGTTGTTTCCCATGTCCCTGCTTATGAACTAAAATAATTCAAGGATAAAGACCTAGAAATACTTCAACAATTTTTAAGCACTGGACCTTTGGCTAGAGAAATAAAACCCTCTTTTCTATAACCTTAGAAAATTGGTAAACTATTCACAAGGGATAGAATTCTTGCATAGCCTAGCTCATATGGTTGATGCAAACATTCCTATGGTAGCTAGTTGCACTCAAGTTTTGAATAATACTCAAAAGCAATTAGGAAAAAAGTTTCCTCCCCTATAATAATTCCTTCTATTCCCACCTTGACACCTCCAATCATAGCATCAACAATGCAATATAGAAATGGAATAAACATAAGCTTAGGGCTTTCTAGTAGGAATTATTATATTTTTCTTGCTTCACCTATAATACTGCCATGTTCATCAACCCTCTTAAAAATGAAAAACAATCCTTCCTATCATCTATACTAGTTCACTATACTCAAAAATATCTCAAAAAATGTTACCTAATGATCTTGTGATAAACCAAATTTTGTAAAACATGGCATCGTTAAAAAAAAAAATCAAACTTAAACCAAAACCAAAACCAAACCAATGGTAAACCTCCAAAATACCTCACACGCGCCCATTTTCATTTTCTATCTTGAAGACACCTATACCACAAAACATTGAAATACCTCGCTTTGAAAAGTACAATGGTAAAGGAGATCCTAATAACCATGTGTCACCTTTTACCAACTTGTCTTGTGACTTAATTTTTGAGGATGCACTCCTAGAAAATCTCTTTCCTAGATCATTGAAGGATATGGCATTGGATTGCTTTTGTTCATTTCTAAACAACTCGGTTTCCTACTTTATGCAACTTGTAAGTGATTTCATCCAACACTTTCAAGAAAATGTCAGTCCTCAAGTTATGCTAATAGATTTAGTTCATTGTAAACAAGGACCTAAAGAGAAGATAATAAAATTTATCAGACATTACCAATTGCTGTATTCATAAATATCCTATAGTCTTCAAGAAACTGACATTCAAAGGGTGTTTATAGGAAACTTATAGCCTAGTATTTGAGATAATATATCCTTGATGAAATATCCATCCTTCACATGTTTTTATATCATCCTTCGTGATTATCAAATATTTGTTAGTTAATATGAAGACTATTGGATGTTGTGGTTGCATTGTTGATATGTGGTTGTCATTGATGTCGACACTATTATCATTGGTGATTCTGAAGGTTGTATATGTCAAGGATATTAAGAAAATTGTAACAAATACATTGCAGGTAGTCTATGATGTTGTGAAGATCCAAGTAGTGATAAGTTTTGTACATTGAGTTTGAGGTGTCATGCATTAAAGGTTTTTTTTTCTGATCTTATCTAGTATGTTGACTGAAATTTTCAGTGGTATGCATCAAGAATTGAAAAAGTTAGGAAGATCTATGTTCCTACAGTTATTCAGTTACTATAGAAAGTGTTTCCTGAAGATGAGATTACAATTCTAGAAAATTTGGTTGTTGTATATGTTTCTAAGATGATCGGTAATGTTTCTAGATCGTGCTCTAGCAATTCAGTACATCTGCATTGATGAGCGTGTTCGTGATTGAATATTTTTTCCTTGTGTGTTCAAGTGTTTCATGTTCTTGGCTGACATGATGGTGATAGCCTGTTGTGGATCCTTATGGATTAATATTTTATTGTTTGGTGTTCTCAAGGATGTTGATTTAGGTCTTTTCTATGTTGTGACCAACTTAGGTTGGTACACATTAACATTTGTTCATGTATTAAGGTTGACAGTTGTAATTTATTCTTTATTCTTGGCCGACAGAAGAGTTGATGTAAATCCATATAGCAGATATATAAGAGTGATTGTTTCTTTAGTTTGAAGTGTGTATGATTTATTCTCAGTGTATGTATGCAAAATATATGTGCGAATAAAGGTTGGATCATTCAGGAATAGAGTAGAGTGTGAAAGAGATTGAGCAAAGTGTGAAGGAGTTTGAGTAAAGTGTAGAAGTTTTTCAGTGCCTAACCAGAACTATCATCAGGATTTTGTAGAAGCCAATTTCTCAATTCAACCACATCAAATGGATTTAATCCGATTGTCCTATGTAAGGCAGTGGGCCTTCCCTTTGAGCAGTGAGCTCTAGGTAGTGTGCCTGAATGCAAGTTCATTCTTTATTCATTCTTCATTATACTTCTAATAGGGTATAATCTTGTGGACTAACATCCACTGTGGTTTTTCCCCTAACAGAGTTTCCATGTATAAAAATCTTGGTGTTCATGTGTCTCTGATGTTTCATTAATTTATGCTTGCACTATTAATTATCAGATCTGAGTTTAAAGGTTGATTAATGTTGAATACGTTTGATTTTGGTAACAACTGATTCACCCGCCCTCTTAGTTGCCTATCCTTGTTTTTCCAAAAATTGGTATCAAAGCAAGTTCCTCTGAAGGGAAAGCTTAACAACTTGAGGTGATATGAGATGGCATCTTACAAGAAGAATATTCCTAGATTCGATGGAGAAAAATACTCTCTATGGAAAATCAGAATGGAATTTCATTTGAAGTGTATTGGTGAGCCTTTCTAGAAAATTACAAAGAATGCATGTACTATTCCTGAGAATTGTCCCTCTACTGCTAATGAAATCAAAGAAGTTGAAACAAATACCAGGGCTATTGAAGCATTGTTGAGTGCTTTGACAAATTCAGAGATGAAAAATGTGATAGGTTTGAAGACTGCACATGAGATCTAGAAAAAGTTGGAAACATTGTATGAATGAGATGCACTAGTGAAAGTTGCTAAGCTACAGAGTCTAAAAGGAAAATGGGAGGACATGAAGATGAGTGAATATGAGAACATCCTCTCTTTCTCTCAGAAGACAAATGAACTAGTGATGAGCATTAGATGTACTAGTGGAGTCTTGGATGAAGAAGAAATTATGGCTAAAATACTTAGATCTATGCCTACTTCCTACAAAACAAAATCTCATGCTATTGATGAACTCAACACATTGAAAAATGTGACAAGAGACATGCTGATTGAAAACCTTTCTACCTTTGAGTTAAGTGAATTTGGTGAATCTAATCCTAAGACTGAATCTACATTCAAGGCTACATTATCTAGGAAAAGCAAGTAGAGATATGATCCAGGAGAGAGTTCCAAAAAGACATTCAAGTATGAAGATGAGATGAAACAGATTGAAGATGAAGAAAAAGAATTAGAAGAACTAGAAGCATTGATTGTGAAAAGATAATCCAGAGGTCATGGTAAGTACAAAGGAAAGTTACCTATTAAATGTTTTTCTTGTAGTAAAATAGGTCATTTTGCATCAATGTGTCCTGAATGAGTGTCCAAGTATAAACCTGATAAGACTAGATTTCAAAAGAAATGCTATTATGTTGAAGAAGGTGTTACTGATGATGAATATGATAAAGAAACTAGAAATGAAGATGAATGGGTATTCATTTCTATCAAAGAAAATGGTCAGGTTTCCATAGAATCTACTAGTAATGTGAATGTTGAGAAGGCTCTTGCAGAAAAAAATGAAGAAAAGGATGAATGGATAATTGATAGCGGATGTTCAAATCATATGACTGGTGACAAAAGCAAGTTTGTAAGCTTGGAAAACTATGATGGCGGTGTTGTAAGATTTGGAGACAACACTTCTAGTGTGATTCATGGTAGAGGCACTATTTCTTTTGGTGATAAGCACAATACTGATGATGTTCTTTATGTAGAAGGTTTAAAGCATAAATTATTGACTATTGGACAAATGGTAGACAAGGGTTACAATCCTCAGTTCAAGGATGGTAAGTGCAGAATAAGGGGAAGTTCTGGAAACATGATTGCTTTAGGTACAAAGACAAGAGGTAATATTTTTCACTTGAGTACTGCTAGTGAAAGTTGTTTAATTGCTCAAGTTGATGGAAGCTAGTTATGGAATAGGAGGTTGTGTCATGTGAACTTTGATAACATTTTCAAAATACATTCTTCTCAAGCAGTCAAAGATCTTCCTAAGTTAGTGAAGCCTATGAACACTATGTGCAAGGAATGTCAGATGGGAAAGTAGACTAGAAATTCTTTCCGGAGCAAATAGTATAACTCTAATGGAGTACTAGACTTGATACATACTAACTTATATGGTCCATCCAAAATTAAAAGTCTTCAAGGTGAAAGGTACTTTATGTTACTTATTGATGATTACTCTAGAATGATATGGGTTGCTTTCTTAAGAGAAAAACATAAAGCATTAGAAAAGTTCAAAAGATTCAAAACTATGGCAGAGAATGAGACAAGCCAAAAGATCAAATACTTAAGGTTAGATAGAGGTGGTGAATTCACTTCCTAAGAATTCAATTCTTTCCATGAAGAGAATGGAATCCAAAGACAACTATCTGCTCCCTAGACCCCTCAATAGAATGGAGTTGTTGAAAGAAAGAGCAAAACCGTTCTAGACACTACTAGAACCATGATGTTGAAAGAAAATGTTCCTCATTTCTACTAGAGAGAAGTTGTAAGTACTGCTGTGTATACCATTAATCGGGTAAATGTCAACAGTAATTCTGGTAAGACCCCTTTTGAGCTATGGTTTGGTTATAAGCCTACTATCAAATATTTCAAAATGTTTGGAAGAAAATTCTACATCAAGAGAGATGATGATATAGGCAAGTTTGATGCTAGAAGTGATGAAGGAATCTTTCTAGGTTACTCTACTAAGAGAAAAGCTTATCGGTGCTTTAATAAAAGGTTGAAGAAAATGGTTGAAAGTGCAAATATGAAAGTTGATGAAGATATTGATAGACTATCCATATGTAGTGGATATAATTCAGATGATTATCATGATAATACTAATAGTGGAAATAATGTTCAGACATAGAATCAACTTCAAATTGTTTTGGTAAACCAAGAAAATCAAGAAGTAGAAACTAGCAAAAGTGCAGAAGGAAGAACACAAGAACTAGAAGTCAGAGAAAATCCTAAAACTCCCAAGTATGTAAGGAAAAATAATTCTGATAGTTAGATCATAGGAGATAAGAGAAAAGGTGTGCAAACTAGAAGAAGAATTTTAGAAGAGTATTGTCTAATTTCCAAAACTGATCCTAGCAATATCAATGAAGCATGCAAAGATGAATATTGGATGGAAGCCATGAAAGCATAACGAATGTAGATAGAGAAAAATGATACATGGGATCTTGTTCCTAGACCATAGAACAAAAAATGTGATGGAACCAAATGGGTGTTTCAGAATAAGTTGAATGAACAAGGTGAATTAGTCAGAAACAAAGCAAGACTGGTTTGCAAAAGGTACTCATAGATGGAAGGTATTTATTTTGAAGAAAAAATTTCCTTGTTGCTAGAATTGAAGCTGTAAGATTATTTCTTGCTTATGCTGCTTTCAAGAATTAAAAAGTCTATCAGATGGATGTAAAGTCAACATTTCTAAATGGTGAGCTAGAAGAAGAAGTCTATGTTGAGCAACCAGATGGATTTCAAGTAACTAACAAAGAAAAACTAGTATGTTGATTGAAGAAAGCTCTCTATGGACTGAAGCAAGCTCCTAAAGCTTGGTATGCTAGATTGGATAAATACTTTTTGAAGCTTGGATTCAATAAAGGCACTGCTAAAAACAATCTATATTTCAAGTTGGATCATAATAAAGAGTTGATCATTGAAGTTTTTGTTGATGACATTATTTTTTAAGGTGATGATGATTTGTGTATGAAGTTTGCTGATGAAATGAAAGTGAATTTGAAATTTCAATGATTGGAGAAATGAAATTTTTCTTAGGATTACAAATCACTCAGTTAGAAGATGGAATCTTTATATCCTAGTCCAAATATGTAAATGAGTTACTGAAATTTTTTGGCATGGAAGAATCAAAGCCAATTGGTACATTGATGGTAACCGGATGCAAAGTTACACAAAATGATGATTTTCCTAAAGAAAATAAAACAACATATAGGTCAATGATTGGTGGATTACTCTATTTGACTCGGGCTGGGCTAGATATAATGAATGTTGTATGCATGGTTGCTAGATATCGAGCTGATCCAAAAGAGTTTCATGTAACTACTATGAAAAGAATCTTCAGATACCTGAAAGGAACAATTGACTTTGGTCTTTGGTATCCTAAGGATGATGATCTTATCCTGAGCACTTTCATTGATGCTGATTGGGCAAGAGATGTGGATGAAAAGAAGAGTACTAGTGGTGGTGCATTCTTCTTAGGGAAGAAGTTGGTATCTTGGCTAAGAAAAAAGAAGAATTCCATTTCATTATCTACTGCTAAGGAAGAATATATTGCTGCTGCAAACAATTGTACTCAAGTATTAAGTATGAAGCAAATGCTGAGATATGTTAAAATTGAGTATGAAGAACCCATTGCCATATTTTGTGACAATTCAAGTGCCATAAAAATTTCTAAGAATCCAGTGTTGCATTCAAAGACAAAGCATATATCTATCAAATATCACTTCTTGAGAGATAAAGTAAGTGACAAAGAAGTTAGACTAGAGTATGTGCTTACAAAGGAACAAACTGAAGATATTTTCACTAAACCGTTGCCTAAGGATACCTTTGAGTACCTTAGAGGCAAGTTAGGGGTGATTTCCCCTCCTGAACAGAACTAAGTGATGCAAGTCATTGCATCAGTTTGTGAATTCATAGCCATATCCTATTCTGGATTAATGTAGTGGTGGCTACTACTCAGGGGGAGTACTCAGATGAGCTAAATATGAGGATTAGAGCATGTGTACCTTTTCCATTGATGTCAAAGGGGGAGAAGAAAAATGTGAAAAACTATTGAGGTAAGGGGGAGAAGAGTCAAAAAGGGAGAAAATAAGTATGAGAGGTGAACTGAAGATCAAAGGGGGAGAAGTATGTGAACAACCAGTTGTGTTGATGGTATTATTTTTCACATCATGTGTTTACATCAATGCCAAAGGGGGTATTGTTGGATGTTTTGGTTGCATTTTTGATATGTGGTTGTCATTGATGTCAACACTATTAGCATTGCTAATTCTGAAGGTTTTATATGTCGAGGATATTGAGAAAATTGTAATAAATACATTGTAGGCAGTTTGTGATGCTATGAAGATCCAAGTGGTGATAAGTTTCGTACGTTGAGTTTCAGGTGTCGTGCATTAAAGGGTTTTTTGTTGAGCTTATCTAGTATGTTGTCTGAAAGTTTCAGTGGTACGCATTAAGAATTGGGAAAGTTATGAAGATTTGTGTTCCTATAGTTATTCAGTTACTGTAGCAAGTGTTTCTGGAAGATGAGATTGCAATTCTAGTAAATTTGGTTGTTGCTTATGTTTATGAGATGATCAGTAATTTTTCTAGATCATGCTCTAGCAATTCAATATGTCTGCAATGATCGACATGTGGGTATGTACAGGATCATGATGGGACAAAAAGTGGCAATATGATGGGTATGTGACTGACGACTTTTTTTTACCCAAAATTGATGAAACAAAAAGGGTTTATAAAGGATATTCTCAACTTTCCACCAATATAAATTATGTTTTACTTTGAGTTTAATAAATAATTACTATTCATTTTCTATTTGAATTACGAATAAAGTCCTGATTGATAGGATGATTGAAAAACATCTATAGCTTTTAAATGGTATCACATTTTTTGAATCCAAAACATGTGTCACATTCTATGCTTTGCATACTATAGGATTAAAAAAAAAAAAAGAATTTCATGAAGTTCTAACCAAGTTAAGGTGGTCAGACATACAATTTTTTATATGTTTTAAAAGTTGTAATAAAAAATCATAATTAATTATTTACTTGGAATTTTTTTTTTTTTTTAAATGCATCAAATCGGGACATGAGTCCTCTACTTATATGTAAAATCTTATAAAAAAATATTATCATTTTATTGTGGTTAGGGTGGTCAGACAAACACCTACTTCTTATTTTTTCCCTAAAATTTAAGTACTACTCCATTGAAATTTTTAATTTTCACCAAATAGATTTTTTTTGTAAAAAAACCTATTAGTTTAGAAACTCAATTCAATTTTCTATAGATTCTATTCTTACATATTTTTGAAATAATATAGATAACGTATTCAAATTTTTACGTCAAGTTGCCTAACTCTGATTTTTCTGAATTTTTTTCCACTTAAGGACCTATTTTTTCCATGATGATCCTACACATACCCATGGTCGTGATTGAAGATTTTTCTAAATTTTTTGCCACTTAAGGGCCTATTTTTTCCATGATGATCCTGCACATACCCGTGTTCATGATTGAATATTTTTCCTTGTGTGTTCAAGTGTTTCATGTTCTTGGCCGACATGGTGGTGATAGCATGTTGCAAATCCTTATGAATTAATATTTTATTGTCTAGCATGCTCAAGGATGTTGATTTAGGTCTTTTCTATGTTGTGGTTGACTTAGGTTGGTATGCATTAAGATTTGTTCATGTATTAAGGCCAACAATTGTAATTTATTCTTTATTCTTGGCCGACATAGTTGTTGATGTAAATATGTATAGTGGATATATAAGAGCGATTTTTTCTTCATTTTGAAGTGTGTGTGATGTATGCTCGGTGTATGTATGAGAAATATATGTGTGAATAAACTTCAAATCATTCAAGAGCAGAGAAAAGTGTGAAAGAGATTGAGCAGAGTGTGAAGGATTTTGAGGAGAGTGTGTAGAAATTTTTTCAGTGCCTAACTGAAACTGTCATCAGGCTTTTATAGAAGCTAATTTCTTAGTTCAACCACATTAGATGGATTTAATCTAATTTTCCTATGTAAGGCAATGAGCCTTCCCTTTGAGCAGTGAGCTCTAGGTAGTGTTCCTGAATGCAAGTGCATTCTTTATTCATTCTTCATTATACTTCTAATAGGGTATAACCTTGTGGACTAACACCCACCATGGTTTTTCCCCTAATAGGGTTTCCATGTATAAAAATCTTGGTGTTCATGTGTCTCTGATGTGTTATTGATTTATGCTTGCACTATTAATTATCAGATCTGAGTTTAAAGGTTGATTAATGTTGAATAAGTTTGATTTTGGTAACAACTGATTCACCCTCCCTCTCAATTGTCTATCCTTGTTTTTCCAACAAATATACACCTTAATTTTCTCCTACTATTCAATCTAAATTGGTGCCTCAAAAAATCTTCAAATTATTTTAAAAGATAAAAAAAATTATTAAGATAACACTCCTCAAACTGCTAATAACATTGAAACACAAATCGCTTTCACAAATATAACTCCATATCAATTTAGGCCAAGAGATGGAAATTTTTCACAATTGCTCGATTCTCTCCATGTGATCATATCATAGTCAAAAAAAAATATAATTCAACTACTTCCAATTATGCCTATTGAAACAACTAAACCTCTACCACCAAACTTTAATGCAAAATATTTTTTTCAATATCATCATACACCTGGACATGATAGGGAAATATGTATGTGTCTTAAGAACCTAGTGCAAGAACTCATCAATTCTAATCAAATCTAGGAATCTAATTTTAATGAATAATGAAATAAATTAGTTTTTACACCTAAGAAAAACTTATAAATTTTCACAAAACCATTTCCGATTCATTCAACAAACTTTTTTCAATATAGTGATAATGATAAAGATGATAATGATCTAGCCAAATTTATAAACATAATTGAAGTTAAACCTTGCAATATTTTGGTTTGTTGGAAAAGGAGATCCTAGATCTAATAGCTAGATGAATAAAACCAACCTTTTACAAAACCATGTGGGGGACAATTTAGACCAACAAAGATGTGATATTGACTAGCAAATTGAAAGGTGAATTAAGAAACCTTGGATCTAGATTCTCTTTTTGGAGGTGGTAGGATTGATGGATTGAAAAGTTGGTGGAATTATGTATTTGAGGAAACTATGATAGAAAGAAGTGGCTTCACAACCAAGATTTGAATTGATATAAAATGCATCTATCATATGTTGGATTCAATTCCTTTGAAGCTCAATATGTTGACTTAATACACTTCATCCAACTCATATTAAAAATCTCTACTCTACTCTACATTCACACACCTCTTCTCAACTTTTAAAACTTATTTTCTCAACTCTAAAATTTTGCATTACTTCTTATATTTGAATCATGTATTCATTCAACATTGATATCCACAAACATCAATTAGGTCAACCTAATTAGATGTAGCCCTAAGAGATGAAAAATGTGCCTTGTCATCACCCAATTCAAATTAAATTTCCTTCACACCAAAACAACATGAAATATAGGTCGGCATGGACCTATAATATCTCCCTTACATTCACCTCACATATTTAATCTCCCCAACTCTTTACATACATTAGGTCAATCAAGCATAGGACCTAAAAGAAAAATACTCCAATTATTCATCACCATAGGAGGTGGACCTAAA
Organism: Sequoiadendron giganteum; assembly: GCA_007115665.2. Taxonomy (NCBI): domain Eukaryota; kingdom Viridiplantae; phylum Streptophyta; class Pinopsida; order Cupressales; family Cupressaceae; genus Sequoiadendron; species Sequoiadendron giganteum. Next base: position 492,363,872 of record CM021103.1, read on the forward strand.
AATGTCATGCCAAATGTAAAATATAATGCATTGACACCTATCAACATTCTCCAAAAACTAAAAGGTATAAATCAAATCTATGGAGGAGTGCATACCAGTTAAGTCATACTCCATTATACATAAAACCATCAAAACCTTATATGTCAATCTTCTATTACTTACATATATTTCGAACCACTTATCCAAATCAAATGAAATTTTGAATGATTATGCTACTAATGTACATGAAAAACATATTATAATCATAAAATTAAATCTACAAGAGTGAACAAATGTAGACAAAAATACCAGAGGGCTCTATGTACTGAAATTGTCAATGTAGACACTTAGCAAAAATGCTTAACTATTTTGGTGTGCAGATCAAACCCTCTTAAAAATTAACTCTTCAATAATCATCCTTAACACAATTTTTACAACCATCATGTAGTGTTGACATCAATGAAAACTCATTAATGATAACCTTCTTCATTCTTTCAATAGTCCCCCCCTTTTTTCATTGATGGAAACATGTGAAAAAACAAAAACTTCTCTAGATATCTCCCCCACTTTGATATTAAGGGAAAAGGGTGTACTTGTACTAACACACTATATGATTCCCCTCAAAAATATATAAAAACTGAAATAACTAAACTGAATTTACTAACTCCCCCTTAGGAAATTAACAAAAATAAATTCTAATACATCTGCATATTTACAAAGGAATCTGTAAACATAAAAAACTGAAAAATGTATAGAAATAGAAATGGTTAACCTTAAGATATTGACCCCTAAAGCTTCTATATAATATATTTCTAAGTAGATTTACCTTCTTCCCAGCTCATCTTTGTTGTTACAAGCATTCTATGTAGAGACTCAAGCTCTACCAATGTGTCTTCTCCTTCTTCAACAATACTAGTGGTAAGATTTAACTTTGAAATTATGTCAATACTAGAAAGGGATATTGTTTGTTTTCACCAAGTCCCTTAACTTCCCAAGATACTTGATTATTTCTTCCTTTTGGCTTTACAAGGTGAAGAATCTATCATATAAGTCAATTATAGCAAACCAATTCTAATCATCTCTATCTAGTGTCAGATCATAGGCACTTGATGCATTAGTTATCTAGGATTCAATTGAGTCTATTTCATCTTTTATGCCTTGTGTGGCATCCAAAAACTTCATGCAATAGAAAAAAAAATGTTTTTTCTTCTTCTTCACAAGCCTGTGGTTCCTTCAAACATTCTTCAACTTTGGTATGTGTAGATGCACATTTCTCTATAATATCTAGCAACTTCTTTTTTGCGAGCCTCATTTCAAGCTCTATTTCCACTTGTCCTTTCAAATTAGAGGCATATTCCTTAAGGGAATCAATCAACAACTTGAAGATTTCAATTGTAGACAAATTTGCATCAATATTAGTAACTGGTGATATCTCCTCCAATGTATTTATAGATTCATTCATCAATTCACCACTCCTTTGGTGAGTCAAAAATTTATTTTCTAGTTGATGCATGAAACACATCACATAGCTACAACTTATGAATATGAGATATCTTATTTAAATCCACATTGTGCTACTACATGGGAAAGTATAACAACTTATATGAGACAACTCGTTGGAACTTTAATTTTTTAGATAATAGACCTTTTAGGAGATTACAAGAGGAAGATTCATTGTAGGGCTCGGGTAACTCCTCAATTTTCTCTAGTTCTTCATTATTTCTAGTTGAAAGGGTGAAAATTGTATGATTTCTATGCTTGGGGAGATAGAGTAACAGTATTCACACACTCTCATTCAATAACAAACCCTAGAGACTTCAATGCAAAGGAGAAAGAGATCTTGCAATAGGGTTACTCTAGGGGTTGACTGTAAACTAATGAGTGTTTCACCACCAAGTTAATACTTGGAAAGAAAAATATAATGCAAGATGAATGCTTAACCCTAATATGATTCAATCTTTCACTAAATGACCTATAAATGTATGAAAATCAAAAAAATAAGCTAAGAGATGAAATGTGTGCACTTGGAAACCTGAAGTAGACTTGAATGAGCTCTGAAATGCTAAAAATATTAAAATTTTAACCTACTAGGACTCATACGCCAATCAGGGCAAATCACTCCTAGATCAAGGTTTTTGTACAGGAATAGGCTTCTAGAAAAAGGGTATCTGAATTTGCAAAAATCTTGAAAAATGCCTATAGTGGGACTCATACACCACTTCTAGCATATCAGTCTATTTTCACTTTTTCGAGAATTCAAAGTTTAGATTTGTACTTCAATACTTACTCTTTCCTTCCAAAATGGTTTTTGAATTCAAATCTACAAAAATACCTGCAAAACAAAATATAGACTTGATTTTCTTATGGAGGGTTTTCCTCAGTCAAACCCCTAGTTTGGTAATTAAACCTTGATAGAAATAATGAAATGTGCATGTAAATAGGAATGTAAACCCTAATCTTAAGTGTGTCTAAGATTAGGAAATATGAAATGCCATGTAACCCTATTCTAATGTGTAAGAATGAGATGCATGAATGAAATATGAGGATAAATGACTCACTTTGAGAGATCTCTAATCACCCAATGAGCCCTAATAATTCTTGTACCTTCATTAGGATGAATGTAGACTGATAATGGAGGATGGAATCAATTAGGAAACAAGTCATTAGGCTTGGATTGATGGCTAGTTGCATCTCCCCAAGCTAAAATCCATCATGATTCACCATAGACAACCATGATCAACCCTTGAAAATGTTATGTCTTGAATGAAAGTGAGCTTGAAGACCTAAAAAAACACTTTAATGCTACTCCAAGACTTCAACTTTCCTTGCTTTTGAAACTTGAATGCTCTTATGAAAGAATGCTTGAAGACTTTGAATGCTTGGATCTTGAAATTGCTCTTGAAAATGCTTTCTTAGATTGCTTAGTTGAAATAATGACTTAGAAGCTTGCTTATATAGGCATTAACACCTAATTTACCATTATTCAAATCTCAAAGGCCAACATCAACCAAAAATTTGAATTAAAAAGGTGATTTTCCCACTCAAACCCTAAAAAATCCCCAAATGGGACTCATATGCCAGCCTTGGTGTATGGGTCCCACCTAGGGGGACTCATATGCCCAAGGTGGCATATGAGTTCCACCCTAGATTTTTGGGGTGGGTTGTTATAAATTTAAGTGTTTTTGATGATTTTGTCAGGTTTTTAGCTAAAATAAGCCTCGAGATCCAAAATAATGGGTCTTAGGGGTCTATTAATGATTATTTAAAGAGGTATTTAATCCAAGGGTGCTAAAATAGGTCCAAATTAAGTGTGAAATTGCACCCCTTTCAAGAGCTTACAATTTTCTACACTACACCGATATCAATGTCCTCTTCTTCCTCTACCTTTTCCTCTACATTGGAGGCCTTATCTTTATCTTTATCTCTATATTCCCTTTTCTCCCCATTTCCTTCCTTGTCCTTGTCCTCCTCTCCTTTCTCATTTTATTCAATATAATTCTTGTCTCCTTCTCCTTCTTTCTCACCATCATTCTCTATTTTTTTATTCTCTTCATTTACTTCTACTTGCTCATTATAATGCTTTTCACCTTCACTAGTGCCTTGTTTTGTATCTACTAGAGGGATAGATGTCTCGAAGTAGAAACCTTCTTCTTACTACATTTAGAGTCATAGGCATTAAGCTCACACTCAGATCACCACATTTGATTCCATTCACATAATTCACACAACCTACAATGTCTCAAAAAACTCACCTTGAATTCATACCATATGTGACCTAAACAATCTCAATTAGGTATGTCTCAATGAAACGTATGTACCTTAAATGCACAACACCAAAATAGTTCAGCACCAAACACCTCTATAGTGGAGAAAAGTGAAGGTAGACCATTCCAAGGGTTAACTAGGACCCAAATCTATATCAACATGCATCACCATTCTTCCACAAACAATAAACATCCTTTGCAATTAGTGCTAACATGCTAGGTTGGAAAAACCTGAACTAACACTAACAAGCAACCACATATCTACCTCTCTAGGTCTGGATACACCACACAGATCACATAGAAATACTACACAACATTCTATAATATTCCAACATCAAACATGTTATACTACAACACTATCACAACCACCTAAGACAAAGAATATTTTCATCCTATGTACCAGAATGCACTACCACTGAACTCCAACACAAGAATTGAACTTGTAGAGAAACTCAACACTAGAAAATCCAAGGGAAAGTAGAAATATAAGCATGTTCCCATATTTACAAGACAAGAAACCTCAATAAGAAGAAATCTCATTTCTCCCAGATAACCTTCTACATAGGTAAACACTCTGTCAAACACAACATCCTCTATTGTATGATCAAAAACCTAAAAATCTAGATATAGAACCTCTAAACACCTCTGATCATCATATTCAAACCACACAAGCATATATTCAACAATGAAGAAATGCAAAACACGACAATGAACACACCTTTATGATACTGCACACTCTTTTATTTAAATTATCTCAAAAGTACTTAAAAACCAAGTGAACCAACTACATCAACAACACTAGAAAAACACTAGAACGCCTTCTCATCATGAAAAAAACATCTATAATACCAATAATATCCATACACTTTCCATGCTTTTGACATCAATGGCCAAATTTTGACATCAATGACAACACCAACAACATATTTGCAACAATCTCCCCCTTTGTCATTGATGGCAACACCATCTCTAAAAAACTATGAACAACAAAAAACAAAATTGATGTAGATTAGGGGTGGAAAAAACCAAAACAACCTTAACCAACCAAACTTTCAATCTCAAAAGCACCCAATGATGGGTTTTCCTTCTCTAGCCCTTAGTTTTCTAGTAGCCTTCCAAAGCTAGTTTTTGAATCATAACATCTAGTGCAGACCTTGCATCAAAAATATAGACACTATTCTAGATATGCATTTGGTCCTTCTTCAACATATCTCAAATGTAGGTGGGGTCACTTTGTATAGACACCTTCAAATCTTGATTGTTCGTGTTCCAATAAGGCCTAATTAAGTGAAATGGCTAGGTAGCAGTAGGGTTTTCTCACTCCAAACACTAAATATATATATTCCAAGACCTCAAACATGTTTACTAGGGTTTGCACCACAAATACCAACCAATTAGAGTGATCTCCAAAATATTTTCAATCAAAACCCTAATATTATAGAGTTATTAAGCCTAATACATAGAGATATTAGGGTAGGGCATCAATGTTGCACATTCCAAACACCTTCCACTACATCTGCAAGTTATTGAAAACATGAAACACACCTATTTATTCCATTCCACCAATTTTTAGGAGGTTTCACTAGGTGGAATGTAAATTATTGCATTTTTTCAATCACAAGCAAACCTAACTGGGGTTTCAACTAGTCCAAGGTAAATTGCCTATAACTTGAACAAAATTTAATGAAAATGAACAAAACTAGTTGCAACAGAAAGAATATTGACCAAAATAACAATTCCAATTGGTGTCAAGCCATGGAAGTATTGTATAAAATTGTATAATAGAAGAAAATTGATGTTCAATAATACAAAAAACAAAGTTCTTTTATTGGTTGAACTTCAAATTTTTAACAACCAACCTTGAATTTGACCATACAAGGTCTCTTAAATAATTTTCAAACCTTTCCCACCAATTTCGAACTACCTTTTGAATTCCAATGGTTCACCTTCCATTTGAAAACAAAAAAATGCAAAAGTTTCTTTTGCAACTTTGACAACATTTACACTTTTTGCAACAAGACCCTAATTCACCCGTAAGGACTCAAAACTAACTCAAATACATAAGACATGGTCTTAAAAGACCTTATTACATAAATACAACTCAAAATAAAACAAAATTGTCACTTTGACCACCTTGAGGCATGGAAGCACACATGGGTCCCCCTACACCATACTCCCGGGGAAAAGAAGCTCAAGTTCCACTTGAGGAAAGAATTGTAACGGTATGTCCATGCTTCAAAATATCATTTTCAATCATCCAAGATGCATCCTCCATTGGAAGACCTCACCATTTGACCAGGTATTGATAGTAGACCTTTTTCCTAGTCTTCTTAAGCTCCTTCTTGTCCAAAATGCATTCTAACTCTAAGGGTTGGCTAGGTGGAAAATCCCTAATCCAACCTTCATCTTGCACTAATGAACATGCATTATCACCTACAACAACATCCCCTTTATAAGGGTAAAGATCATCAACATTAAAAATACGAGAAATGAAAACTCTCAAAGGAAGTTCTATTCCATAGGAATTTTCTCTAGACTTATGCAACACTTTGCATGGCCCCATCTTCTTCATCTAAAGTTTAGAGTACTATCCTTTAGGGAACCTTTTCTTTCTCAAATGAGCCAAAACCAAGTCTCCAAACTTGTAATGAACCTCTCTCCTTTTTAGATAAGCATTGTGCTTGTACATCTCAACATTCTTTGAAGATTCTCCTTAACCTGTTGGTGGATTTATTGCATTGCCACATAAAATTGTTCTCCTTCAACACTCCTCTCCATCCTACTAACATCTCTTAGTTCAAATATACCCCTGAGTTGTAAACCATAAACAATCTCAAAACCACTCTTTCCCATACTCTTGTTCACCGAATCATTGTATGCAAACTCAGCTTGAGGCAAAAATAGATCCCATTGTGTTGCATGCTCCTTTTTCAGACATCTTAGGAGGTTTCCAAGGCTTCTATTCACTACCTCAGTATACCCATCAATTTGAGGGTGATAGGTAGAGGTAAAACTCAAATTTGTGTCAAGTTTCTTCCATAGGGTTCTCCAAAAGTGACCAACAAACTTACTATTCCTATTAGATACAATACTAAGAGGTAAACAATGGTTTCTTTCCACCTCTTTGAAGAAGAGTCCTGTAATGTATGAAGCATCATTAGTGCTCTTACAAGGTATAAAGTGTGCCATCTTACTAAACCTGTCCACAACCACATACAGTGAATCAAAACCTCTTGGAGTTCTAGGTAACCCCATCACAAAATCCATGCTAAGTGATTCCCAAGGCCTATTAGGAATTGGAAGAGGTTGATATAACCCTACATTAGTGCTAGTTCATTTGGCCCTTTGACAAACAACACACCTTTCTACAAACTTCCTTACATCACTTTGTATCTTTGGCCAATAATAGTTCCTTCTTACCTGTTCCAAAGTCTTGTCAACACCAAAGTGACCTGCAAGGCTTCCACTATGCTTTTCCTTAATAAAATTATCCTTCATAGAAAACTTAGGCACATAAATTTTAGACCCTCTAAATAGAAAACCCTCTTGAATCAGAAAATCAAAATTATCTTCATGAAAAAATCCATTGAATTGGCTACAAGAAGCATAAATCTCTTTTAAATCATCATCCTTTGCATACATTCCTTTGAGAGGCTCAACCCCTATGCTTTGTAACTAAATTTTTTGGACCAATAATTTCCTCTTACTCAATACATCAACCACCTTGTTTGATTTCCCTTCCTTATGCTTGATGGTTAAGGTGAAACTTTGTAGGTACTCCACCCATTTCACATGCCTATGACTGAGTTTTCCCTAGCTATTAAGAAATTGCAGAGCATGATTGTCAGTAAAAATAATAAATTATTTAGGAAGGAGATAATGTCTCTACTTCTTCAGTGACTGCACCATGTAATACATCTCCAAGTCATAGGAGGAATACATTTTTGGGGCTTCATTCAATTTTTCACTGAAAAAGGCAATAAGTCTATTTTCTTAACTTAGGACAACACCTATAGTATGACCACTTGCATTAAACTCAATGGTAAAGACCTTATGAAAACTAGGAAAATTCAATATGGGTTACTCAACAACTTTCTTTTTCAAATATTCAAAAATCCTATCGACCTCATTAGAACAAACAAATTTCTTTCTTTTCTCACCCTTTATTGTATCAATCATAGGAGCACACACATGACTGAAACCACTTATGATTTTTTTGTAGAAACGAGCCAAAACATGAAAAATCCTTACCTTAGCCCCTAATTTTGGTGTAGGCTAGCTTAGGATAGCCTCAACCTTACTTGGATCCATCTTCAAAGTGCCATTAGTGACCACAAATCCAAGGTAAACCAATTTTGTTTTCAAGAGTTCACATTTCTTCAAGTTTATCATTAGCTTTTCCTCATGCAACCTTCTCAAAACCAAATCTAAATGCTGCAAATGCTCTTCTTTTGTTTTCTAAAGACAAGAATATCATCAAGATACACTACCACAAACTTACCAATGAAAGGTTTAAGTACCTCATTCATCAAGTGTATGAAATTACTAGGGGAATTTGACAAACCAAAGGGCATTAAAATTGATTCATACAACCCTTAATTTTTCTTGAAGGTTTTTTTCCATTCATCACTAGGTCTGATTCTAATTTGATGATAGCCACTCTTGAGATCAATCTTGAAAAAGTAGCAAGCACCACCCAAAAATCCATTAGGTCTTCAATTCTTGGAATAAGAAATCTATACCTTATTGTGATCTTGTTGCTGGCCTTGGAATCAGTGCACACCCTCCAATCTCCACCTTTCTTTGGTGCTATAATTGTGAGAACAACACAAGGACTCAAACTTTCCCTAATCAACCCCTTTTCAATAATTTCTTGCACTTGTCTTCTTATCTCTTCATTTTTTTTGAAGTCATCTTGTATGAAGCTTTGTTGGGAAAACTATCCCTTGTAATGAAATCAATCTGGTGACTTATGTCCCTCATCAGTGGCAAGGTGTTTGGAATCTCATCAACCACTATTTCATCATACTTCTTCAACAATGCTTTCACCTCTAAAGGTAGCTCCTCCTTCTTTTATGTTGTTATGATAGATTTAGGAATTACTATGATAGTAAATACCACATTCTACTCTTCCAAGGTATTCAAGAACTCCTCATTGACCAACATCACACTAGGGCCTTCATGTGCAGCTTTATCCTCATCTTGCAATGGTGTGAGATTGAATGATATCCCATCCTCTTCAATAACATAGGTGTTCTTTCTCCCATCATGCTTAGTCTTCCTATCATATTACCAAGGCCTCCCTAAAATCAAATGACAAAATATTATCCTTGTACCCTCCTATGTGAAACTCCACCCAACTTTGTTCATCTACTAGGACCTAATGTCCCTTATTCAACCAGGAGACCTTGCAAGGAGTGGGATGTGGTATTCTTTTTAGCTTCAACTTCTCTACCATCTCAAGGGAAACTAAATTATTTATCTACCCAAATCAAAAACAACTTTGCAAACTTTACTTTGAGACTTACATGTGGTTCTGAAGAGAGATTTCCTTTATGGATGTTCTTTCACCATAGCAACTTTAATCAATGTTCTCCTTACCATAAGACATTCACCAATTTTTGGACCAACATGCTATGATGGAGAGTTTACACTCTCATTGTCCTCTCCTTGAACAACCCAATTTATTCTTTCTCCTCCAAATGAAGTAGTGGCCTGCTTTTCAGGATATTTCCATGCTTGATGGCCAAACTTATTGCACTGATAACACTTCCTTGTGAATCCACTTGATCCTCTTCCTTGCCTCCAAATTTTCCCCTATTATTGGGTCTCCTTCCTCTAAAGTTGCCCCTTGAATCAAAATTTTATTCTTGAGGATGACTTGTCTCTCCTTGGCATCTTTGGGACTGTCCCCTTCTTGCAAATATCCTTCTACCAGTAAAACTCCTTCCTCTACCCTTGCTTTTCTTTTCTTGCCTTCTCTTCAACTTATCTTTAGCCTTGATGGCCAATTGGTAACGTTCTTCCACCGTTCTTGGAGTGGTGAGGCTCAATTCATCTTAAAGGTTGTATCTTAATCCATTAATATATCTTTCCACTTTTTCTTCCCCGTCTTCTGTATGACCTACCCTTATACTCAATTGGTAAAGCTCCTCTATATACGCCTGCACATCCATCTCTTTTTTCTTGAGATTTTGGTTACTTCTAAATAGTTGAATGTTATAGTCACTTGGTAGGAATTTTCCCTTGAGTTTAGCCACCATTCTATCCAAAGAAGTGATTTTAGACTTTCCCTTATTTATCCTTTTACCTTATACATAATCTCACCAAAGCAAGGCATGGCCCTTCAACTTTGTCCTAGCTAACTTCACCCTTTGATCTTTTGTCCCCTTCTTCTTGGTAACTCAAGTCTCCTATGACCATTCCTCTTTTCTGACTTGTTTCTAGCACAGCAAGCCTCTCCTTCAATTCTCTCATCTCTCTGGCATGTTTTTCTTTCAACTGATTCACCTCTCTAGCAATGATGGTATTCCCTTTTTGGGGCATCTTATTTCCTCTTCAGATCAAACCTATGCTCTAATACCAATTTGATGTAGAGTAGGGGTG
>CM021103.1:492374320-492440942 GCA_007115665.2 Sequoiadendron giganteum
TTTTTGGAGGTGGTAGGATTGATGGATTGAAAAGTTGGTGGAATTATGTATTTGAGGAAACTATGATAGAAAGAAGTGGCTTCACAACCAAGATTTGAATTGATATAAAATGCATCTATCATATGTTGGATTCAATTCCTTTGAAGCTCAATATGTTGACTTAATACACTTCATCCAACTCATATTAAAAATCTCTACTCTACTCTACATTCACACACCTCTTCTCAACTTTTAAAACTTATTTTCTCAACTCTAAAATTTTGCATTACTTCTTATATTTGAATCATGTATTCATTCAACATTGATATCCACAAACATCAATTAGGTCAACCTAATTAGATGTAGCCCTAAGAGATGAAAAATGTGCCTTGTCATCACCCAATTCAAATTAAATTTCCTTCACACCAAAACAACATGAAATATAGGTCGGCATGGACCTATAATATCTCCCTTACATTCACCTCACATATTTAATCTCCCCAACTCTTTACATACATTAGGTCAATCAAGCATAGGACCTAAAAGAAAAATACTCCAATTATTCATCACCATAGGAGGTGGACCTAAAAATGTCATGCCAAATGTAAAATATAATGCATTGACACCTATCAACATTCTCCAAAAACTAAAAGGTATAAATCAAATCTATGGAGGAGTGCATACCAGTTAAGTCATACTCCATTATACATAAAACCATCAAAACCTTATATGTCAATCTTCTATTACTTACATATATTTCGAACCACTTATCCAAATCAAATGAAATTTTGAATGATTATGCTACTAATGTACATGAAAAACATATTATAATCATAAAATTAAATCTACAAGAGTGAACAAATGTAGACAAAAATACCAGAGGGCTCTATGTACTGAAATTGTCAATGTAGACACTTAGCAAAAATGCTTAACTATTTTGGTGTGCAGATCAAACCCTCTTAAAAATTAACTCTTCAATAATCATCCTTAACACAATTTTTACAACCATCATGTAGTGTTGACATCAATGAAAACTCATTAATGATAACCTTCTTCATTCTTTCAATAGTCCCCCCCTTTTTTCATTGATGGAAACATGTGAAAAAACAAAAACTTCTCTAGATATCTCCCCCACTTTGATATTAAGGGAAAAGGGTGTACTTGTACTAACACACTATATGATTCCCCTCAAAAATATATAAAAACTGAAATAACTAAACTGAATTTACTAACTCCCCCTTAGGAAATTAACAAAAATAAATTCTAATACATCTGCATATTTACAAAGGAATCTGTAAACATAAAAAACTGAAAAATGTATAGAAATAGAAATGGTTAACCTTAAGATATTGACCCCTAAAGCTTCTATATAATATATTTCTAAGTAGATTTACCTTCTTCCCAGCTCATCTTTGTTGTTACAAGCATTCTATGTAGAGACTCAAGCTCTACCAATGTGTCTTCTCCTTCTTCAACAATACTAGTGGTAAGATTTAACTTTGAAATTATGTCAATACTAGAAAGGGATATTGTTTGTTTTCACCAAGTCCCTTAACTTCCCAAGATACTTGATTATTTCTTCCTTTTGGCTTTACAAGGTGAAGAATCTATCATATAAGTCAATTATAGCAAACCAATTCTAATCATCTCTATCTAGTGTCAGATCATAGGCACTTGATGCATTAGTTATCTAGGATTCAATTGAGTCTATTTCATCTTTTATGCCTTGTGTGGCATCCAAAAACTTCATGCAATAGAAAAAAAAATGTTTTTTCTTCTTCTTCACAAGCCTGTGGTTCCTTCAAACATTCTTCAACTTTGGTATGTGTAGATGCACATTTCTCTATAATATCTAGCAACTTCTTTTTTGCGAGCCTCATTTCAAGCTCTATTTCCACTTGTCCTTTCAAATTAGAGGCATATTCCTTAAGGGAATCAATCAACAACTTGAAGATTTCAATTGTAGACAAATTTGCATCAATATTAGTAACTGGTGATATCTCCTCCAATGTATTTATAGATTCATTCATCAATTCACCACTCCTTTGGTGAGTCAAAAATTTATTTTCTAGTTGATGCATGAAACACATCACATAGCTACAACTTATGAATATGAGATATCTTATTTAAATCCACATTGTGCTACTACATGGGAAAGTATAACAACTTATATGAGACAACTCGTTGGAACTTTAATTTTTTAGATAATAGACCTTTTAGGAGATTACAAGAGGAAGATTCATTGTAGGGCTCGGGTAACTCCTCAATTTTCTCTAGTTCTTCATTATTTCTAGTTGAAAGGGTGAAAATTGTATGATTTCTATGCTTGGGGAGATAGAGTAACAGTATTCACACACTCTCATTCAATAACAAACCCTAGAGACTTCAATGCAAAGGAGAAAGAGATCTTGCAATAGGGTTACTCTAGGGGTTGACTGTAAACTAATGAGTGTTTCACCACCAAGTTAATACTTGGAAAGAAAAATATAATGCAAGATGAATGCTTAACCCTAATATGATTCAATCTTTCACTAAATGACCTATAAATGTATGAAAATCAAAAAAATAAGCTAAGAGATGAAATGTGTGCACTTGGAAACCTGAAGTAGACTTGAATGAGCTCTGAAATGCTAAAAATATTAAAATTTTAACCTACTAGGACTCATACGCCAATCAGGGCAAATCACTCCTAGATCAAGGTTTTTGTACAGGAATAGGCTTCTAGAAAAAGGGTATCTGAATTTGCAAAAATCTTGAAAAATGCCTATAGTGGGACTCATACACCACTTCTAGCATATCAGTCTATTTTCACTTTTTCGAGAATTCAAAGTTTAGATTTGTACTTCAATACTTACTCTTTCCTTCCAAAATGGTTTTTGAATTCAAATCTACAAAAATACCTGCAAAACAAAATATAGACTTGATTTTCTTATGGAGGGTTTTCCTCAGTCAAACCCCTAGTTTGGTAATTAAACCTTGATAGAAATAATGAAATGTGCATGTAAATAGGAATGTAAACCCTAATCTTAAGTGTGTCTAAGATTAGGAAATATGAAATGCCATGTAACCCTATTCTAATGTGTAAGAATGAGATGCATGAATGAAATATGAGGATAAATGACTCACTTTGAGAGATCTCTAATCACCCAATGAGCCCTAATAATTCTTGTACCTTCATTAGGATGAATGTAGACTGATAATGGAGGATGGAATCAATTAGGAAACAAGTCATTAGGCTTGGATTGATGGCTAGTTGCATCTCCCCAAGCTAAAATCCATCATGATTCACCATAGACAACCATGATCAACCCTTGAAAATGTTATGTCTTGAATGAAAGTGAGCTTGAAGACCTAAAAAAACACTTTAATGCTACTCCAAGACTTCAACTTTCCTTGCTTTTGAAACTTGAATGCTCTTATGAAAGAATGCTTGAAGACTTTGAATGCTTGGATCTTGAAATTGCTCTTGAAAATGCTTTCTTAGATTGCTTAGTTGAAATAATGACTTAGAAGCTTGCTTATATAGGCATTAACACCTAATTTACCATTATTCAAATCTCAAAGGCCAACATCAACCAAAAATTTGAATTAAAAAGGTGATTTTCCCACTCAAACCCTAAAAAATCCCCAAATGGGACTCATATGCCAGCCTTGGTGTATGGGTCCCACCTAGGGGGACTCATATGCCCAAGGTGGCATATGAGTTCCACCCTAGATTTTTGGGGTGGGTTGTTATAAATTTAAGTGTTTTTGATGATTTTGTCAGGTTTTTAGCTAAAATAAGCCTCGAGATCCAAAATAATGGGTCTTAGGGGTCTATTAATGATTATTTAAAGAGGTATTTAATCCAAGGGTGCTAAAATAGGTCCAAATTAAGTGTGAAATTGCACCCCTTTCAAGAGCTTACAATTTTCTACACTACACCGATATCAATGTCCTCTTCTTCCTCTACCTTTTCCTCTACATTGGAGGCCTTATCTTTATCTTTATCTCTATATTCCCTTTTCTCCCCATTTCCTTCCTTGTCCTTGTCCTCCTCTCCTTTCTCATTTTATTCAATATAATTCTTGTCTCCTTCTCCTTCTTTCTCACCATCATTCTCTATTTTTTTATTCTCTTCATTTACTTCTACTTGCTCATTATAATGCTTTTCACCTTCACTAGTGCCTTGTTTTGTATCTACTAGAGGGATAGATGTCTCGAAGTAGAAACCTTCTTCTTACTACATTTAGAGTCATAGGCATTAAGCTCACACTCAGATCACCACATTTGATTCCATTCACATAATTCACACAACCTACAATGTCTCAAAAAACTCACCTTGAATTCATACCATATGTGACCTAAACAATCTCAATTAGGTATGTCTCAATGAAACGTATGTACCTTAAATGCACAACACCAAAATAGTTCAGCACCAAACACCTCTATAGTGGAGAAAAGTGAAGGTAGACCATTCCAAGGGTTAACTAGGACCCAAATCTATATCAACATGCATCACCATTCTTCCACAAACAATAAACATCCTTTGCAATTAGTGCTAACATGCTAGGTTGGAAAAACCTGAACTAACACTAACAAGCAACCACATATCTACCTCTCTAGGTCTGGATACACCACACAGATCACATAGAAATACTACACAACATTCTATAATATTCCAACATCAAACATGTTATACTACAACACTATCACAACCACCTAAGACAAAGAATATTTTCATCCTATGTACCAGAATGCACTACCACTGAACTCCAACACAAGAATTGAACTTGTAGAGAAACTCAACACTAGAAAATCCAAGGGAAAGTAGAAATATAAGCATGTTCCCATATTTACAAGACAAGAAACCTCAATAAGAAGAAATCTCATTTCTCCCAGATAACCTTCTACATAGGTAAACACTCTGTCAAACACAACATCCTCTATTGTATGATCAAAAACCTAAAAATCTAGATATAGAACCTCTAAACACCTCTGATCATCATATTCAAACCACACAAGCATATATTCAACAATGAAGAAATGCAAAACACGACAATGAACACACCTTTATGATACTGCACACTCTTTTATTTAAATTATCTCAAAAGTACTTAAAAACCAAGTGAACCAACTACATCAACAACACTAGAAAAACACTAGAACGCCTTCTCATCATGAAAAAAACATCTATAATACCAATAATATCCATACACTTTCCATGCTTTTGACATCAATGGCCAAATTTTGACATCAATGACAACACCAACAACATATTTGCAACAATCTCCCCCTTTGTCATTGATGGCAACACCATCTCTAAAAAACTATGAACAACAAAAAACAAAATTGATGTAGATTAGGGGTGGAAAAAACCAAAACAACCTTAACCAACCAAACTTTCAATCTCAAAAGCACCCAATGATGGGTTTTCCTTCTCTAGCCCTTAGTTTTCTAGTAGCCTTCCAAAGCTAGTTTTTGAATCATAACATCTAGTGCAGACCTTGCATCAAAAATATAGACACTATTCTAGATATGCATTTGGTCCTTCTTCAACATATCTCAAATGTAGGTGGGGTCACTTTGTATAGACACCTTCAAATCTTGATTGTTCGTGTTCCAATAAGGCCTAATTAAGTGAAATGGCTAGGTAGCAGTAGGGTTTTCTCACTCCAAACACTAAATATATATATTCCAAGACCTCAAACATGTTTACTAGGGTTTGCACCACAAATACCAACCAATTAGAGTGATCTCCAAAATATTTTCAATCAAAACCCTAATATTATAGAGTTATTAAGCCTAATACATAGAGATATTAGGGTAGGGCATCAATGTTGCACATTCCAAACACCTTCCACTACATCTGCAAGTTATTGAAAACATGAAACACACCTATTTATTCCATTCCACCAATTTTTAGGAGGTTTCACTAGGTGGAATGTAAATTATTGCATTTTTTCAATCACAAGCAAACCTAACTGGGGTTTCAACTAGTCCAAGGTAAATTGCCTATAACTTGAACAAAATTTAATGAAAATGAACAAAACTAGTTGCAACAGAAAGAATATTGACCAAAATAACAATTCCAATTGGTGTCAAGCCATGGAAGTATTGTATAAAATTGTATAATAGAAGAAAATTGATGTTCAATAATACAAAAAACAAAGTTCTTTTATTGGTTGAACTTCAAATTTTTAACAACCAACCTTGAATTTGACCATACAAGGTCTCTTAAATAATTTTCAAACCTTTCCCACCAATTTCGAACTACCTTTTGAATTCCAATGGTTCACCTTCCATTTGAAAACAAAAAAATGCAAAAGTTTCTTTTGCAACTTTGACAACATTTACACTTTTTGCAACAAGACCCTAATTCACCCGTAAGGACTCAAAACTAACTCAAATACATAAGACATGGTCTTAAAAGACCTTATTACATAAATACAACTCAAAATAAAACAAAATTGTCACTTTGACCACCTTGAGGCATGGAAGCACACATGGGTCCCCCTACACCATACTCCCGGGGAAAAGAAGCTCAAGTTCCACTTGAGGAAAGAATTGTAACGGTATGTCCATGCTTCAAAATATCATTTTCAATCATCCAAGATGCATCCTCCATTGGAAGACCTCACCATTTGACCAGGTATTGATAGTAGACCTTTTTCCTAGTCTTCTTAAGCTCCTTCTTGTCCAAAATGCATTCTAACTCTAAGGGTTGGCTAGGTGGAAAATCCCTAATCCAACCTTCATCTTGCACTAATGAACATGCATTATCACCTACAACAACATCCCCTTTATAAGGGTAAAGATCATCAACATTAAAAATACGAGAAATGAAAACTCTCAAAGGAAGTTCTATTCCATAGGAATTTTCTCTAGACTTATGCAACACTTTGCATGGCCCCATCTTCTTCATCTAAAGTTTAGAGTACTATCCTTTAGGGAACCTTTTCTTTCTCAAATGAGCCAAAACCAAGTCTCCAAACTTGTAATGAACCTCTCTCCTTTTTAGATAAGCATTGTGCTTGTACATCTCAACATTCTTTGAAGATTCTCCTTAACCTGTTGGTGGATTTATTGCATTGCCACATAAAATTGTTCTCCTTCAACACTCCTCTCCATCCTACTAACATCTCTTAGTTCAAATATACCCCTGAGTTGTAAACCATAAACAATCTCAAAACCACTCTTTCCCATACTCTTGTTCACCGAATCATTGTATGCAAACTCAGCTTGAGGCAAAAATAGATCCCATTGTGTTGCATGCTCCTTTTTCAGACATCTTAGGAGGTTTCCAAGGCTTCTATTCACTACCTCAGTATACCCATCAATTTGAGGGTGATAGGTAGAGGTAAAACTCAAATTTGTGTCAAGTTTCTTCCATAGGGTTCTCCAAAAGTGACCAACAAACTTACTATTCCTATTAGATACAATACTAAGAGGTAAACAATGGTTTCTTTCCACCTCTTTGAAGAAGAGTCCTGTAATGTATGAAGCATCATTAGTGCTCTTACAAGGTATAAAGTGTGCCATCTTACTAAACCTGTCCACAACCACATACAGTGAATCAAAACCTCTTGGAGTTCTAGGTAACCCCATCACAAAATCCATGCTAAGTGATTCCCAAGGCCTATTAGGAATTGGAAGAGGTTGATATAACCCTACATTAGTGCTAGTTCATTTGGCCCTTTGACAAACAACACACCTTTCTACAAACTTCCTTACATCACTTTGTATCTTTGGCCAATAATAGTTCCTTCTTACCTGTTCCAAAGTCTTGTCAACACCAAAGTGACCTGCAAGGCTTCCACTATGCTTTTCCTTAATAAAATTATCCTTCATAGAAAACTTAGGCACATAAATTTTAGACCCTCTAAATAGAAAACCCTCTTGAATCAGAAAATCAAAATTATCTTCATGAAAAAATCCATTGAATTGGCTACAAGAAGCATAAATCTCTTTTAAATCATCATCCTTTGCATACATTCCTTTGAGAGGCTCAACCCCTATGCTTTGTAACTAAATTTTTTGGACCAATAATTTCCTCTTACTCAATACATCAACCACCTTGTTTGATTTCCCTTCCTTATGCTTGATGGTTAAGGTGAAACTTTGTAGGTACTCCACCCATTTCACATGCCTATGACTGAGTTTTCCCTAGCTATTAAGAAATTGCAGAGCATGATTGTCAGTAAAAATAATAAATTATTTAGGAAGGAGATAATGTCTCTACTTCTTCAGTGACTGCACCATGTAATACATCTCCAAGTCATAGGAGGAATACATTTTTGGGGCTTCATTCAATTTTTCACTGAAAAAGGCAATAAGTCTATTTTCTTAACTTAGGACAACACCTATAGTATGACCACTTGCATTAAACTCAATGGTAAAGACCTTATGAAAACTAGGAAAATTCAATATGGGTTACTCAACAACTTTCTTTTTCAAATATTCAAAAATCCTATCGACCTCATTAGAACAAACAAATTTCTTTCTTTTCTCACCCTTTATTGTATCAATCATAGGAGCACACACATGACTGAAACCACTTATGATTTTTTTGTAGAAACGAGCCAAAACATGAAAAATCCTTACCTTAGCCCCTAATTTTGGTGTAGGCTAGCTTAGGATAGCCTCAACCTTACTTGGATCCATCTTCAAAGTGCCATTAGTGACCACAAATCCAAGGTAAACCAATTTTGTTTTCAAGAGTTCACATTTCTTCAAGTTTATCATTAGCTTTTCCTCATGCAACCTTCTCAAAACCAAATCTAAATGCTGCAAATGCTCTTCTTTTGTTTTCTAAAGACAAGAATATCATCAAGATACACTACCACAAACTTACCAATGAAAGGTTTAAGTACCTCATTCATCAAGTGTATGAAATTACTAGGGGAATTTGACAAACCAAAGGGCATTAAAATTGATTCATACAACCCTTAATTTTTCTTGAAGGTTTTTTTCCATTCATCACTAGGTCTGATTCTAATTTGATGATAGCCACTCTTGAGATCAATCTTGAAAAAGTAGCAAGCACCACCCAAAAATCCATTAGGTCTTCAATTCTTGGAATAAGAAATCTATACCTTATTGTGATCTTGTTGCTGGCCTTGGAATCAGTGCACACCCTCCAATCTCCACCTTTCTTTGGTGCTATAATTGTGAGAACAACACAAGGACTCAAACTTTCCCTAATCAACCCCTTTTCAATAATTTCTTGCACTTGTCTTCTTATCTCTTCATTTTTTTTGAAGTCATCTTGTATGAAGCTTTGTTGGGAAAACTATCCCTTGTAATGAAATCAATCTGGTGACTTATGTCCCTCATCAGTGGCAAGGTGTTTGGAATCTCATCAACCACTATTTCATCATACTTCTTCAACAATGCTTTCACCTCTAAAGGTAGCTCCTCCTTCTTTTATGTTGTTATGATAGATTTAGGAATTACTATGATAGTAAATACCACATTCTACTCTTCCAAGGTATTCAAGAACTCCTCATTGACCAACATCACACTAGGGCCTTCATGTGCAGCTTTATCCTCATCTTGCAATGGTGTGAGATTGAATGATATCCCATCCTCTTCAATAACATAGGTGTTCTTTCTCCCATCATGCTTAGTCTTCCTATCATATTACCAAGGCCTCCCTAAAATCAAATGACAAAATATTATCCTTGTACCCTCCTATGTGAAACTCCACCCAACTTTGTTCATCTACTAGGACCTAATGTCCCTTATTCAACCAGGAGACCTTGCAAGGAGTGGGATGTGGTATTCTTTTTAGCTTCAACTTCTCTACCATCTCAAGGGAAACTAAATTATTTATCTACCCAAATCAAAAACAACTTTGCAAACTTTACTTTGAGACTTACATGTGGTTCTGAAGAGAGATTTCCTTTATGGATGTTCTTTCACCATAGCAACTTTAATCAATGTTCTCCTTACCATAAGACATTCACCAATTTTTGGACCAACATGCTATGATGGAGAGTTTACACTCTCATTGTCCTCTCCTTGAACAACCCAATTTATTCTTTCTCCTCCAAATGAAGTAGTGGCCTGCTTTTCAGGATATTTCCATGCTTGATGGCCAAACTTATTGCACTGATAACACTTCCTTGTGAATCCACTTGATCCTCTTCCTTGCCTCCAAATTTTCCCCTATTATTGGGTCTCCTTCCTCTAAAGTTGCCCCTTGAATCAAAATTTTATTCTTGAGGATGACTTGTCTCTCCTTGGCATCTTTGGGACTGTCCCCTTCTTGCAAATATCCTTCTACCAGTAAAACTCCTTCCTCTACCCTTGCTTTTCTTTTCTTGCCTTCTCTTCAACTTATCTTTAGCCTTGATGGCCAATTGGTAACGTTCTTCCACCGTTCTTGGAGTGGTGAGGCTCAATTCATCTTAAAGGTTGTATCTTAATCCATTAATATATCTTTCCACTTTTTCTTCCCCGTCTTCTGTATGACCTACCCTTATACTCAATTGGTAAAGCTCCTCTATATACGCCTGCACATCCATCTCTTTTTTCTTGAGATTTTGGTTACTTCTAAATAGTTGAATGTTATAGTCACTTGGTAGGAATTTTCCCTTGAGTTTAGCCACCATTCTATCCAAAGAAGTGATTTTAGACTTTCCCTTATTTATCCTTTTACCTTATACATAATCTCACCAAAGCAAGGCATGGCCCTTCAACTTTGTCCTAGCTAACTTCACCCTTTGATCTTTTGGCACATCTTCATAGTCAAAGTAGTTATCTAATGCTCCTACCCAATCTAGGAGTTCTTCACTATCAAAATTCCTGCATACATGGGTAAATCCATTTTGATCTTGTGACCATCTCTCTTGACTGCTTTTAAGAGTTTTTCCATCCTCAAGTCATCAGAATCCATCTCTTCCTTGGACCCTTGGTAACTTTCCTCTTCCCCTTCTTCTTGGTAACTCAAGTCTCCTATGACCATTCCTCTTTTCTGACTTGTTTCTAGCACAGCAAGCCTCTCCTTCAATTCTCTCATCTCTCTGGCATGTTTTTCTTTCAACTGATTCACCTCTCTAGCAATGATGGTATTCCCTTTTTGGGGCATCTTATTTCCTCTTCAGATCAAACCTATGCTCTAATACCAATTTGATGTAGAGTAGGGGTGGAAAAAACCAGAACAAACTTAACCAACCAAAATTTCAATCTCAAAAGAACCCAATGATGGGTATTCCTTCTCTAGCCCTCAATTTCCTAGTAGCCTTTCAAAACTAGTTTTTGAATCATAACTTCCAGTGCAGACCATGCATCCAAAATGTAGACACTATTATAAATACCCATTTGGGACTTCTTCAAAGTATCTCTAATGTAGGTGGGGTTACTTTGTATGATCACCTTCAAATATTGATTTCCCTTGTTCCAATTAGGCCTAATTGAGTGAAATGGCTAGGCAGTACCAAGGTTTTCTCACTCCAGACACTAAATCTCTATTCCAACACCTCAAACATGTTTACTAGGGTATGCACCACCAATTCCAACCAAGTAGAGAAATCTCCAAAAGATTTTCAATCAAAACCCTAATCCTATAAAGTTCTTAAGCCTAATGCATATAGATATTAGGCTAGGGAATCAATGTTACAAGTTCCCAACACCTTCCCCTACATTTGCAAGTTATTGAAAACATGAAACACACCTATTTATTCAATTCCCCAAAGTTTAGGGAGGTTTCACTAGGTGGAATGGAAATTATTGCATTTTTTCAATTGCAAGCAACCCTAACCATGGTTTCAACTAGTCTGAGGTAAATTGCCTATAACTTGAACAAAATTTAGGGTATGTGCAGGATCATCATGGAAAAAAAATACCCTTAAGTGGCAATGAAAATTCAAAAAATTAGAGTTAGGCAACTTGACCTAAAAATTTGAATAATTTATCTATATTATTTCAAAAATATATAGCAATAGAATCTGTAGCAAATTAAATCTAGTTTCTAAACTAGTAGGTTTTTTTTTTTTTTAAAATCTATTTGGTGACAATTTGAAATTTCAATGCAGTAGTACTGAAATTGTAGGGAAAAAATAAGTAGGTGTCTGTCTGACCACCCTAACCAGAATAAAATGATAATGTTTTTTTATAAGATTTTAGATATAAGTAGAGGACTTATGTCTTGATGTGATGCATATTTTTTTGTAATTTTTTACCAAGTAAATAATTAATTATGATTTTTTTATTACAAATTTTAAAAAATATAAAAACTCGTATGTCTGACCACCTTAACTTGGTCAAATTTTTTATTTTTTTAGTTCTATAGTATGCAAAGCATAGAATGTGACACATGTTTCAGAATCAAAAAATGTGATACCATTTGAAAGCTATAGATGTTTTTCAATTAGTCTATCAATCAGGACTTTAGTCATAATTCAAATAGAAAATGAATAATAATTATTCATTAAATTCAAAGTAAAGCATAATTTATATTAGTGGAAAACTAAGAATCTCCTTTAAAAACTCTTTTTGTTTCATCAATTTTGGGTAAAAAAAAAGTCGTCAGCCACATGGGCCATCATATCACTTACATATTGCCACTTTTTGGCCCATCATGATCTTGCACATACCCTTTAATGAAAATGAAAAAAACCAGTTGTAATAGAAATAAGATTCACCAAACTAATAATTCCAATTGGTGTCAAGCCATGGAAGGACTGTACGGAATTGTACAATCACCTATAGCAGCAAATTGATGTTCAAGAATGTAGAAAATATAGTTCTTCTATTGGTTCAACACCAAATTTTCAACAATCAACCTTGAATTCGACCATACAAGGTATCTTAAAGAATTTTCAAACCCTTCCCATTGATTTCCAACTACCTTTAAAATTCCAATGGTTCACCTTCCATTTGACAACAAAAAATGAAAAATTTGCTTTTGCAACTTTGACAACATTTACACTTTTTGTAACAAGACCCTAATTCACCCCTACAGACTCAAAAATGACTCAAATACATAAGACATGGTCTTAAAAGACCTTATAAAATAAAGCATAATTGTCACTTTGACCACCTTGAGGCATGGAAGCACACATGGGTGCCCCTGCACCAAATTCTACATTAAGCAACACTCCCCTTACTATTATCTCCACCTATGTGAGGATTTCTTCAAATATTACTCTCCCCCTATGTTTTCAAATCATACTCTCCCACTTTGACATCAATGGAAAAGGGCAACATCTCTCCCTTTGACAACACTTGCATAAAATGTTTATTTTCTACTCTTCCACTTTAACATTTGCATACATCACTTTTATGCCACTTTGACACTTCTCTTTAGGAAACACCAGCCAAAAACTACTCTCTCTCCACTACTCTTCTCCATACAATTCTCACTATTGCACATAATGCACTCTCTCTCTTTTTCTTACTCTTTTCTATACATTCCCCTTAGGGACACAAGATATGTTCCACCTGACTGCACCAGTAAAAAACACTACTACCTACTCCCCCTAAGAGGTATCCTTCAACATCAATCTAGTACCAAAAATGTATCTCGAAACATGTTTACTAGACAAATGCACCAACTTATGCATCTATTTGAATGAAGGAGGGGCAATAACCCCTAACTTTTTCTATAGATACTCAAATTTATCTTTAGGAAGAGTCTTTATAAAAATATCTACAACTTGATCCTTTTTAGGCACATACTCCAACATCACCTCATTCTTTATAACTATTCCCTTAGAAAGTAATACCAGATAGAGATATGTTTTGTTCTTGAATGCATTACCAAGTTCTTTAAAATATTGATAGCACTTGTATTATCACACAATATAGAAATGGGTTCATTATATCATACTCTGATATCCTTTAATGTTTGCTTCATCCACAAAACTATGTTTAACATGTTGCTGCTACAATATATTTTACCTCTATAGTGGTTAATGACATCAAATCTTGCTTCTTAGTCAACCAAGAAACTAATCTACTTTAAAGAAATAAATCACCTCCACTTTTAATTCTTTTTTCATCTATAGAACCTACCCAATCTACATTTGTATATGTACTTAAAGATAAATTAGTATCCCTAGGATACCATAAACCAAAATCTAGAGTTCCCTTCAAGTATCTAAATATCTATTTAACTACTACAACACGTGATTCGCTTGGATCTTCTTGAAATATTACCACAATACATACTACATGCATGATATCTAGTTTAGTAGCAGTTAGGTATAGTAGTCCACCAATCATTAATTTTTACTTGCTTTGATTTATATTAGGAGATTCATAATACTTTTTCAATTTACAACTAGTAACCATAGGAGTACATACTAGTTTAAAATTTGTCATTCCAAACTTCTTCAACATTTCCTTGACATACTTTGATTGTGAAATGAAAATACATTTTTTTGACTGACTGATTTGTAATCTAGGGAATAAATTCATCTACCCATGCATTGACATCTCAAACTCTTTCTAAATCTCCTCTACAAATTTATTGTGCATTCTTTCATTTCCTCCAAAGATTATGTCATCAACATACACTACCACAATCAAGATTTGTTCACCTTCAAATTCAAAGTATAGGTTGCTATCTATAGTACCCTTTATGAATCCTTGCTACAAGTAATTATCCAACCTTGAATACCAAGCTCTAGGGGCTTGTTTGAGTCCATACAATTCCTTCTTCAACCTATAGACCATATTAATATCTTCTGATAACTAAAATCCTTTTGATTGTGCAATGTACACTTCTTCTAACTCACCATTCAAGAATGTATACTTCACATCCATGTTGTATACTTTGATGTCTTTAATTTATACAAAAGCCTAAAACATCTTAATAGCTTCCACCCTTGCCACTAGAGAAAAAGTCTCTTCAAAATCTATTCCTTCCACTTGTGAGTAGCCCTTACACATAGGTACATCTCTACTTATCTCCAATGATCCGATCTTTAAAATGATTCCTTTGCACATACTTAGGAGTCTTAGGGATCTTTTCTAGAGCTTCTTCTTCTTCAACTATCATCTATTTTTCCTTTTATTCATCTTTTTCTTCTTCACTACAAGGGGTTTCATATCCTTCCATCAATACTAAAATCTATAGTGGTTCTTCATCCAAATTGACACTTTTAATTTCAACAATCTTCTTGAACCTTTTATTATAACATCAAAAATATTTACTTCTTGAAAAGTATACAAGGAAAATTCCTTCATCATATCTTGCATCAAAATTTCCTAAGTTTTCTTCATCTTCTCTAATATAGAATTTACTTCAAAACATTGAAATATTTCACTGTAGGAGGTTTTCCATACCTTAACTCATAGGGAGCATTTGAACTATTCACTCTTTCTTGACCTAGATATTAAGTATGTAGGCTATAATATGAATTTCTTCTCTAAAATATACATCTAGTAGACTTGCTTCCTCCATCATTGTTCTAGTTGCCTCTTGAACTGTCCTATTCTTCCTCTCCACAACTCCATTTTGTTGAGGAGTCTTAGGAGTTGACAAATATCTCTTTATTCCAAGATCTTCAAAAAAAAAAAAAAAACTCATTGGAGGTGAATTCATCACCTCTATCAGACCTTAAGCAATTGATTTTCAAATTCATTTCATTCTCAACCATATAAATTCTTTGAACTTATCTAGGGCTTATATTTATTCTTTGAGAAATGTCACCCAAGTTATTCTAGAATAATCATGAATCAACAACATAAAATACCTATCACCATGAGAGATTATTATTTTTATAGGTCCACATAGGTCTATATGCACCAACTCCAAAGGGCCAATAGTAGAATATTCTTTCGTCTTGAATCTCTTCTTTGTTTTCTTTCCAAACTAACATACCTTGCAAATTGCATTGATAGGCTTTGTAATCTTTCAAATATCTCACCAAGAATCAATAGAATTGATCTTTACTAGGCTATCAAAATTGATGCTACCCATTCTTATATGCTATAGCAAACTTTAATTGACTTGAGACATAAAGAACTTAGCACCACTACCTTTGAGCTAATAAACATTACCTTTTATCCTTGTCCCTGAAACAACCAAAGTTTTGAATCTTCCATTTCTGATTTCACAACCATCATTCCGAAAGACCAAATTGTATCCCCTAATACACATCTATCCTACACTGATACTATTATGCAAAAGACCCTTGATATAAATAATATCATCTGTTTTATTCTTTTCATAAAAACTAATTGAACCATTTCCACATATCTTAGAAGATGTATCATCACCAAACTTAACAAGACCACCATTATACTTATGAAGTTTAACAAACTTAATCTTATCACCTTTCATATGATTTGAGCATCCACTATCAATTATTTAGTAATTCCTCTTTTATCTTGTACGAAAAGAAGTCACCATAGTTCCTTCAATGTTCTAACCTATTTCTAGAGCACTTTCCTCCATACATCTTTAAAAATTAGTAGAAATATTTCCAACATTTAGAGCCATGAACAAGAATTCATCACTATCATCATTAGGATAGTCTTATTCCTCGTCATTAGATACACCATTATATTTTTCAACATAATAACTCTTCTTGAAAATTTTCCTTTTTTGTCATTTTCAACTTTTATTGGACATTTAGAAGCATAATGACCTATCTTTCCACAATTGCAACACATTAAGGTTAAATTACCTCTATATTTACCAGTGCCCTTTTTCCACCTCCTTAAAAAAAATTCTTCCACCTCATCAAGATCATCCATATATGATTCATCAACCTTCTTTGCATTGATAAATTTAAAAGAAGTTTCATTCTTTGTAGAATATTGACAAAACTCTCCCATTTGATAAGAAATTAAAGCACCAAACATCTAATCTCTAGAATAGTGATCTAAATTATGAGCTTCCTCAATAGAAGAAACTTTAAAAGTATAAATTTTAGGAAGATTTATGAATAAATTTTTCACAACTTCACTTTCTTCTAGCTAACCACCAAGACCATTGATGGCATTGACCACTTCATCCACTCTGAGCATATAGGATATAATATCTTCATCTACACACATCCTCAAGGTTTCAAAGTTGGTTTTTTTTTCCTACATATTTGCTTGCTTGACTTTATCATCTCCTTCATAAATACTCTCCATGTTTATCCATATCTCTTTTGTAGCTTTTAGATTTATCACCTTTCCAAGTTTAGAATCAAAAAGACCACTTAGGTGATCATTTCTTTCTTTACCATTGTTCTCATATTCCTTGATATCATCATCACTTTTCATACCATTAGCAGGTATAGTATATACCTTTTCAATTGATAGCCAAACACCAAATCCAAGAGAGACTAGAAAGGATCCCATCCTGGCTTTCTAGTAGCCATAATCGATTCCATCAAACATAGGAGCTTTGATACCCTTCCTATGCACCATATGGATCTACCTCAAGTGGTTAAGCTTTCTCCAAGGAACCATAGCTCTGATACCAATTATTAGATGCATAGGAAAATTGAGAATGAGTGAATCAATTATACATTAAAAAATTCAATCCCTCATTAGCTTTCAATCCCTTATCATTTAAACCCTCATCAAGAATTAGAAGAATTTAAACATGTGAAACATCATTGCAATAAAATCATACACAAGAGAACACCAGATTTATGTGAAAACTCTAAGTAGGGAAAAACCATGGTGAGGATTAGCTCACATATATATAACTAACAACATCAAATACAATTAGGCTCACTACCAAGGGCTTACTATTGGGTGGCTCACTGCCAAGAAGAAAGAATAATAGAAGAAATGGTTACAAAGAGATTCACTATCTCAAAGCAATGAGAAAAATCTACCACTGCAACTATGCACCATCCACAACCTTTGTCTCACTACCTCCAACAACTTCAAGTACACTAAAAATGTAGACACCTTTGGATCAAATTTTATTGTGTAAACCTTATTGTTGTATATGTATTTCATTGAACGATGAAGCATTGAAGGTACTCCTTTCATCTCATGAATCCATGGTCTACCCAAGAGAAGTTTATATGAAAGATCATGGTGCATGACATGGATGGGATTTTGTAACACAACCTTACCAACCTTAACAAGTAACGTTATTGCACCAAGTGGTTTTCTTTCCATTTTATCAAAACCTTTGATTGACAAATAAATGGTTTGAATTAATATTTTATCCACTTTGATTTTATCCAAATTATTTACAATACAAAAATTAATCCATAAACCATTTCCAATAAGGGTACGTCTAATCCCTAATCTATTAATAATAGCCATTATCATCAAGGGATCATTTTTTTTTTTGCATTTCCAAAGGAGGTAATTTACTTTTATGAAAGATAATGTACAAATTAGGTGAATTCACATTCTCAATCAAAGCCACAACATCATTTGGTTGTGCACTAGGAGGGATCATGAATTTCTATAAAGAATCTTGAAGCATACCATGATAAGAAAGTGATGTTTAAACTAAATCCCACAAGGATATCTTAGACGGAGTGTTATGAAGTTGTTCAACAAGCTCATATTCGTTACCACTATGTTATTGTATATTAGGTGTGGGTGGGATGTATGGTTGATGCAATATAATGGATGTTGGAGTGTTTTTGGTTGCATATTGTTTCTAGTGTTATATGTGTGAGCTACAGTATGGTAAATTGGTTGTTGTGACACATGATTACTAGTAAGTTGTCATGCAAATTTTAAGATATGACCATGAGGTTTGGGAGGTCATATAATGATAGGTGACTTAGGATGTCTAATAATTAGAGGACCTTTAGGAGGTCCAATAATCAAAGGAGATCTAATAGCCAATTGTGCATTCATAACCTCATTGGATTTGACTACTTGTTGATGATTTTATATCAAGGGGGATCTAATGTTTTTGAACACTCAAATATTGAGAGGGGGGTGAATCAGTATTCACTAAAATTCATTAACTTCATTAATTTAAACATCTATTCAAAGCATCACATTAAACTTGTAGTAATAGAAAGGAACATATAAAGCATGCATCATGTCAAGGAACATAATAACACCGGATTTACATACAAAACCCTCAAAAGGGAAAAACCATGGTGAGGATTAGCTCAAAATATATTATAACTAGTTATAATAGAGATTACAAAATGGTGGACTCAATGTCCAAGGACTCACTATCCAAAAAGAAAGAATGGCTTACTAATGGTGGCTCACTAACCATAATAGAAAAATATAGAGGAAAGGGTGTCTCACTCCTATAATGAATTGCTAATAATGCATCTACAACATGTTGAAGATACAATTCTAATTAATCTCTGAAAGTTGACTTAACACACTTCATACTTCATCACTACAACTTTTTCAGTTCACACTATATTATATTTTGCACACACTCACTACAAATCCTCATCTCATCTCATAACCTTTATTCAAACAATGAATCAACCTTGTATATATACCACAACCAACCAAAACATCAATTAGGTCACCCTAATTGTATGAATCACATACCACATAACCTATCAACTTAAAAAATTAATACACACCTTGTAGAGATAAAAAAACATGTAAACCTCCAAAATAGGTAAAAATAACCTATAATAACTCCCATAAATATTCTCCTTACATAATTCAACTCTGCATGACCCCAAAATACCTAGGTCAACACCACATAGAAAAAATAGTGAAGTAACAACTAAATGAACCAACTGCTCATTCACAACTCGATACACAAACCACCAAAACACTTGCCACTTGGAGCATAAATAATTTTGAAATCTAAAAACACTTCCTCAAAACCACATAGCATAATATTCATCTGTGGTGGAATGCAGAGCATTTCAATATGCACTATAAGCCAATAACACTGCCATTACAAAGCTCAATACTCTATCAACAACTACGAAAGAAATAAAACCTTTGAACTTTGGATATTAATACCTTTAATACACATAATAAATACCTCAAATCTACATGACAAGATATTTTATATTAGAGCAATGCGGACCACAAAACTAGTTCATTGTAACACTAAAATTGCACTCTATGACAACCAATTATCCACAACATTTGGTCTTCTCCAAATGAACACTTTTGTATTTCTAAAATGGGTTGACATCAATTAAAACAGCACACACCATCCATGCACCGTCATGCTCATGTTGAAAAAAATCTCCCACTTTTTCATTGATGGAAAAACACTCTCACAACTACTCCACCAAAAAATTCTCCCCCTTTGACATCAAGGTCAAAGGGTGCACTATATCACTCTCCTCAACTAATATAAATACATGAGAATATCTCACCCTTTTTTATTCTCTCCTATACTCAACATACTTCTCTAAAAATCTCTCTTAGGAAATATTTTCATCAAAGTGGCTCTCCCTAATAATATTTTTTACCAAAAGAATGATTAAAAATGTTCCATAATTCCATCAACTACTTCCAAATATATACATTGAAATCATATAACTACATATAAAAAATATAAATGTACACCTTCAACTAGTAGAGGGTAAAATACCCTTGCAAGAAACCTTCAATTTGGGAAGGAGTGCCTCCCAGTCTCTCTTAGCGAAGGCAAGTAAAGAATTCTAACTTTCATACTACACAAGGAGGTCTTCTCCTTATTTTGGAGAATTGGGCACTAGATCATTTTGTGTCACCTTCTTCTAACTAGCTAAAACTCAAGTCAAATATGTAAGCCTTGTACTTACCAAATCTCTAAGTTGACTGTACTACATTATGATCTCTTTTTTCTCTTGTAGTAGGAAGAATTGACCATGCACATTTTCAATTGCTACCCTTGTTGCACCATCTGCATCACTTATTGGATCATCTGCATTGGATGAATAAGTAATTTGTGACTCAACTAAGTCAATTTTATCTTTTATGCTCTTTGTAGAAGTAGGCCATTTCAAGAAAAATTGAAAAAAAAATTTAGCATCTTCTATACATTTCTATACTTCCTTCAAGTTACCTTGTAACTTTCCATTTTCTATACTACATTTATCAAAAAATCTTATTCAATCTCTTATCATCAACATTATTTATCATTTCCTTATCCATTTTTTCTTCTAAACTAGTAGAATATTCCTTAAAGGAATCTAACTATTACTTGATTTTGCTTCCAGCTATATCAGATAGAGCAGAGTTTGTGTTTTCAAAGTAAAGGGAAAATGTACACATTGAATTATGCTATTTTTTATTTATGTTCCTAGAGAATTATCAAATGGATTGCATTTTATTATGCAAATGTACACAAGAGAAAGATTGCGAAAATTGTTTGCATAAATTCTATTTTATTGATAATTACAAGTATATAATATCCCACACAAGACATGGGATTAACTCCTTCAATGCAATAAAAAAAGTAGACTATACATTTGAAGAAAAGAAGATCATATATAAAATAAAAGGCATCCATCATTACCTGGGTGGTGAGGATGGACATTGATCTGTTGCATCTCCAGTTCCTTTCATTGCTGCTCCAGAAATGCCTACAAGAGCTGAGAAAATTTGGTGTTAGAGCTCAAGATACATTTTCTCATCATATACAATTAAATTTCAACAAACATATAGCCTATTCTTGTAAATAATTGAAAAATATCACATATCACAGATGTCCAGGAAAATAGGAGGTTGTCATAAACATCCATCATATGCTTTATTTTATCTAGCATGTTTGTTCACTATGCAGGTATAGGTGAAATCTTCATGGATGAATTATCTACATTTGATATTATAGCATGTGGAGTGAAATGGGCTCCCACAAGTGTTGCACCTAGCATGCTACCCTTTTGTGTTTTAAGAGGGGTAAGAATGTAAATTCATCTCATTTGTCATCAATTGAACAAGTAAACATCACTCATGATAGTGAGCTAGTAGGTCACTATCATAAATGACATATATCTACTCAATTGATTCACCATAAGAAGAAGGAAATGATATTATGCATATAAATAGTCATAAATACTATTTATAGGTTAGTCTTGTTGATCACATGATGCATAGTTCCCATACAAGTTCAAAGATGGTGATAGAGCAGTGAAGAAATCTCCCTGTTAAGGTTGATTGTGAAACCAAAATAATACAAGTTACAGGTGCTTCAAACAGAACTAGGCACTTGTGTCTAAAATCATATCAAGCAATGAACATTGGATGAAAAGAAAGGTATAGTTCCAATCAATGAATGTGGCCATCATTTCCCTTAAGGACAACAAGTTAAGTTTTTAAAGTGGTAGTATTGACAGTCAAATAATCAATAGATTTAATAACAAAGAGAATCGCACTAAAGAGATAGGAAGATTATAAATTGTGTGAAAGGAATAAAGGAGTATGCATGGAATCTTAAGTGACAGTTCCTTATGGAGACACTAGATCATGTGTCAGTAGTCATTATTATGACAAACAATAGCTATACATAGGACATTGTTGGTGAAATAATGATAGACAAACAAGCTTGCAACAAGTAGAAGATGGCAGCTCTAGGAGAGAACATATCCACGAAGAGTCCTAAAGTCACCAGAGTGCAATCATAATAATATTATAGTCATATTACGATATTCCAATGAATAGAAAAGAACATAGTCACCTTGCAAGATCAAGCACAAAGGAATGTTTAAATAGGAAGCTATGATGTATGTTCACAATCAAAATTAGGAGATATGTTGCTAATGAGTACAAAAGATATTGTTCAATATCTAGAGCAATAAGGGAAGACTTCAAAGGAAGCTTACCATTACATGAGGCCTTTAAGCATAGATTGATAATAGCCAAGGATTTGTGCCAATATGAGAGTTAGCGTATAGTATAGGGACCTGCAGATCAAAATGGTTCTTGTACAAGAACTAGGAGAGTTTCTTTATTACTTTTGAGGAGTGCAAAGCATGGGAAATAAAATGGTGACAGTCCCAAGTCATTAGGTTTCAATCTCAAATTAATGTCAAGATTGTGATAAAGTGATATTGACCACCAAGAGGATGATAGTGTGGTGACAGAAAGATTAACAAGAGGACAGTGAAACATGGAGACAATGAATTCAGTTGACAAAGTACCATGATCCAGAAGAATGTATAGTCTCAAGGGTTACAAGATAATCAAATGGGACTATGTTAAAGGATATTAATGGACAACTGTCATTTACTTTAAGGTCCTATAATTACCACCAAAATGTCCACTAGAAGGTGACTTTTGAAGGTCATACCTTTTCCCCACTAATGCAAATGCAAGCATTGTTGAAGCCACATGGTTTTTGAGAGAATATTGTCTAGGATAATCAAGGAGTTAATGAATTTTGTAATAATGGAAGTTGTGGCCACAAGTAATATAAAAGTAAATGGAATTTCTTTGCAAAGTAATTATAAGAGAAACCCATGGTCACAGTGTAAAAAAAACCCTTAGAACATATCAAAAGAAGCAAGCCACAAAGGATTTTGAAAAGTTGTTTCACTAGAACATTAATAGTCATGGCTAGGAAGTTTTGAACAAGTCCAAAGTGAAGTTTTTTTTAGGAGAAACAAAGAAACATAACCTTCAACACTTCTTGCACATAGCAAAAAGAATGATAAAATGCATGACATCTTCATCATTTTAGCATGAATGAGCTCGAAATGAGAATTTTATTAACATACAATGAAAAGAATTGATGCAGATTGCATACTTTGAATGCTTGGGCAAAGACTTACTGAGCACGATGTTTCCTAGAGTTTGACCTCAACTGCTTGAAAGTTCTAGCAAAACCCTCCAGAGAGCTCTAGATATAACTATGGTGGTGCCTTCAATAGAGTGAAAGGTGGAAAATGAAATGAAATTCTAAGGCCATGGTTTTGTGTTAGGGTTTCCAAAATCCTAAGTTGGTCGATAAATAAAAGGCATTTTTTCCTTTATTTTAAGTTTTCTTCTTCATTAAATTAATGCCTTATTCAATGTATTGAGTGATATAGCTTTTTGCATGAGTAACAAAATAAGTCAAATGCCCTTTAACCTTCGCATGAATTTTAAGGTATTTGAAATGTAAAAGTATTATTGAAGTGATAATCTTTAAATCACTTTAATAATTGTAATATGTTGAGCAAGATAAAGGGGCATTGGTTTATAATATTTAGTCAATGGGGTTGCTTTAAATAGATTTAATTGTAGTTTTATTCCTTTGTAAGCATATAGGGAAGGTTAAAGAAGTTATTCGACATATGGAGGAGATGTAGGGATTTTTTACTCACTTTTTGGAGGGAATGAGGGTATATAGGAGGAATTTTTTGATGCCTTTATGATGGATAGGGTAAAGGATTGACCATTTCTTCATTTTGCAGCCTTTTTGGAGGAGATTTAGGAGCTATATTTTTGGCTTTATTGTTTCATATGACCAAGAAGGTCCTAGGTCCTATTTTGGTGGATCTTGGAGGAGGATGGTTATAGTCACTTGTTAACTCATTTGTGGATAGTTTTGATTATGCTCTAATTTTACTTAGTGACTTTTTGGAGTCCTTGGGAAATATACAACATATTTTTGTAACTCTTTTGGCATGTATACCAGTGAGTGCCTTGAATATCAATGAAGTTGAGTTATTTTTCCTTCTCATTTTCTACTTTATTGTGTGCAATTTAGTTGATTGATGAGATTACTTGTGATTTTTTTCTATTTCCTTGTAGTTTTGTCTCATGTTAGCACCTTTAGAAGAAGAGCATGTATTTTTTAGGTTATAAGATGTGTGAAGAATGCAAATTCTTCTAGTTGTGAAATCTCTTTCCTTCTAAGATTTTGGCATTAAAACCTTCATATGAAACAATTATGCAAGAAACATACAAAAGTGAGTTTTGTATGTGAAAGGTTGTCATTGATTGATCTATGTATGTAAGATGTTTTATAGGTCCTAGTTAGTGTTTTGTTGTATCAACTTAGGATTTAATCTTTTCGGTTTATGTTTATTTCTTACCCTTTTCCTCTACAATTATTTAGAGTAGTTATTTAGGTGAGTAACTTAGGAGCCAACCTTCTCTGGAGGTCCATTCCAAGTTTAGGTAACCCACAGCCTAGGAATGTTCCTATGTTCCTCCAAAGTGCTAATTTTTTCAACTTAGCAAGGGTGAAAATTTGAGAGACAACAGTTTTTAGCACACCCAGTGGGATTGTCGAGTCAAAATAGTTCAAGAAAATACATATTTATTACTCATTTTGATATGCAACCAGCAATTTTTAGAACTTTAAGAGGTTGAAAATTGTATATCTGGCAACTCCAACTTGATTCTAGTGGTTTTCAAAGGACCAAGTGTTGGTATGTGCTCACACATTTACAAAAAATAGTTTTCATTATTCTAATTTTTAAGGTTTTAAATAAATTTCTAGCTTGATTGATGTTGCATTATGTCATCATATCATGGAGATGTCTTTCACCACCCTCCATTTCATGAAAAAATTGCCTAGAACACTCCTTATCCTCCATCCCAAGTATAATATGTTGTTGGTTTTGTCCCAAATGACCCACCAATAGCAGATTATCATCATTCTTATCATGCTTACCACCCACCCACCCTTGCACAACCATCTTGGAAGCCTTATCCTAGTCAATCCCAAAATGATACTGATTTGGGTAGCATTAAGAATTTGATGTTGGATTTCCAAAGGAAAATTTTAGAAATAGATAAAGAACGAGAGTATAGCATGCAACAAGAGGAGCAACCCTATCAAGCTCATATTCATCAGAAGGAGGTAGAGGAACAAAGGTATGAACATGAGTTTCTTACTAGAAAAGTTACAACCAAATAAGAACAAATAAAATACTTGCTTACACAAGCACAAAGGTATGAAACCCAGTCAACCCCTTGCATTCCTAGTTTTAGTTCAACTCTTCCTATAATGATGAATCATCCTTTGAATGAAGAGTTTTCAAAGTATAAAATCCCTAGTTTTAAGAAAGAGAAATCTTTTGAGTCCTCAAGTAAGCCTCCTTGTGTCAAAATTCCAAGTTTTAGGAGTTCTCTTTCAATCCAATAGCTAGTTCTTAACCAAGCACAATCCATAATGCCACATAGTGAGCCTATCAATGAGCCTTCCCTAATGTTTGAAATTCCAAGTTTTGAGTAGTTTTTTACTCTTAAGATTCCATGTTGGAAAGTTCCATCTACTCCACCTTGTGAGGTTCTTCCACCAACCATACAAATGGAACCATGCTCTAGCATCCAAAAAGTAGAAGAAGGGCAGACCCTTGATCAAGACAACTCACTCACTATGGAGGAGGCTAGAGATACAAACCTATTGCAAATAGCTATAGAGTAGTAACAATTAGAACATGAGAAGATTGAAAAGGAAAAGACCTTTCAAGATGTATCTTTGAATTCTCTAACTTATGATCTTCCTTTTTTTGATGAAGATGGTAAAAAAAATTCAATAGGATAGTAGGGTGAAAAGGTGAAAGAGGTTGATGAAGAAGAGCAGTTCATAGTTTGCAATGATGAGTTACTTTATTTAATTCAACATAATGAAGAAAGTGTGAGTCTAATCACACCAATAGAAGTTTCAAATCACTAAGAAGACATCAAACAATATGGTGAGTTGTTGATTGATGACAATTAGTATGACAGTGGAGCCTTGGATCATGAAGAGAAGCATAAAACTAAACCTGACACCATTTTCCAAGGTATGAGATTTGATATCTTCGAGCATGTTATGAACGAGAAAGCTAATGATGAGCTTGATGGAGAGATGTGCATAGATATAATTAAACAATTTTTAAAAAATTTGAATAACAAAGAATCACCCCTTTTAGAAGAAAGAGACCATAATGATAAACTAGAACAATAGGTTTACAAGCTTGAACAAGTGTTGAAACAATGGGAAAATATTCATGTTTTGATTCCTAAAGAAATATTCCATGAAGAAGACTTGTTTGGAGATGTCATTGACCTATCTTGTCCATAGTTATTTTATGAACCAATACCTTTGAAGCAACAAGTGGAAGTCACTAGATATTGAGCATCCAAATCAATAAAAATGATGGGACAACAATGAATGAGGAAGATAACTCTGAGTTTAACCTTTCAAGAGGATGTCCTATTAGACACCTAACAAGAATAGAGGCTACTAAAGTTCCACAAATTATACTTGTACGGGTACATGCAGGATCATGATGGGCCAAAAAGTGGTGATATCTAAGTGATATGATGGCCCATGTGGCTGACTACTTTTTTTTTACCCAAAATTGATGAAACGAAAAGGGTTCTTAAAGGAGATTCCTATATTTCCACCAATATAAATTATGCTTTAATTTGAATTTAATAAATAATTATTATTCATTTTCTATTTGAATTATGACTAAAGTCCTGATTTATAGACTGATTGAAAAAATCTATAGCTTTCAAATAGTATCACATTTTTTGAATCCAAAACATGTGTCACATTCTATGCTTCACGTACTATAGGATTGAAAAAAAAATTGAATTTCATGAAGTTTTGACCAAGTTAAGGTGGTCAAACATACGATTTTTTATATTTCTTAAAAGTTGTCATAAAAAATTCATAATTAATTATTTACTTGGAAACAAATTACAAAAAAATATGCATCACATCGGGACATGAGTCTCCTACTTCTTATTTTTTCTCTAAAATTTAAGTACTACTACATTGAAATTTCAAATTTTCACTAAATAGATTTAAAAAAATAAAAAATAAACCTAGTAATTTAGAAACTAAATTCAATTTTCTATAGATTCTATTATTACATATTTTTGAAATAATATAGATAACTTAAACTCAAATTTTTACGTCAAGTTGCTTAACTCTGATTTTCTGAATTTTACTGCCACTTTAGGGCCTATTTTGTCCATGATGATCCTGCACATACACACACCCAAGCATAAAGATGTAGTTGAAGATGAAAGCATTCAGCTGATCCATCCACTTCAAAACAAAATTTTGCTTGACCAAGATGAGAAGGTAAGTGGAGGCCTTTTCATTTTCAAAGAAGTATGGCAACAACTAGTTAAAAGTTTGTCATTTCTCTACCTCTTCTTAACTGCACATAAACATGTGAAAGAATGTAATCTCATGAAGAAAGGAATATAATCTACCCAACAAGTGAATGGTTTTGTTTGAGTTAGTTTCTTTCCTAGTTAGTGTAGAATAGGTTTTGTTTTGGTTTTTCTTTTCCTCTAAGTGTTTTTTGCATAGTTAGTCTTTTTGGCCTAAGTTTTGTTAGGTTGAAATAAGGTTTCAAGTTATACATTGTTTTGAAGAGTTACGACACTAGAAAAGACTATTTTTTAAGTCTTTTCAAGTTTATATTGACTCTATGCCCAATGGATATGCTTCAAGAAGCTGATTAGGATGTTTAGCAGGTAAACATTTAGCAAATGTCACAAAAAAATGTTTCCTAATTTTGCTTCTAGCTCAATCAGATAGAGCTGAGTTTGTGTTTGCAAAGTAAAGGGAAAACATACACATTGAATTTTGCTATTTTCTATTTATATGCACAAAGAATTATCAAATGGATTTCATTTTATTATGAAAATGTACACAAGAGAAATATTGCAAAAAGTGTTTGCATAAATTTTGTTTTATTGATAATTACAAGTATATAA
Organism: Sequoiadendron giganteum; assembly: GCA_007115665.2. NCBI lineage: Eukaryota > Viridiplantae > Streptophyta > Pinopsida > Cupressales > Cupressaceae > Sequoiadendron > Sequoiadendron giganteum. The sequence goes on from CM021103.1 coordinate 492,402,788, forward strand.
TATCCTACACAAGACGTGGGATTAACTCCTTTAATGCAATAAAGAAAGTAGAATATACATTTGAAGAGAAGAAGAGAATATATAAAATAAAAGGCATCCATCATTGTTTGGGTATTGAGGATGTGATGCAGGAGCATCCCTGGTTCCTAGTAATCTTGCATCAACCAAAAATATTTTCATTCAGTTTTGTTCTTGTTCTTGTTCCAGTTGGTAGATTCATTATTTCTTCATGTTCTCTTGCCAGATCTTGTGTACCTAAGGTTCCATTGTGGAAAAGTTCAATTGTCATATTCCATGTTTTCAGATTGATTGGATCTTTTTTCAGCAAGTTATCGTGTCTGGAGTATGTGACGATTTTTGGGACTGGCCCCGAAATAATTTCAAAACCTAACGACTAGTTGGATAGATCATGAATATTTCTTGTAACTTTCAGATCCTCACGATGTGTTTAGATTTGTTCTATGTAGTTTCCCCAACCTTACACTTAGGTCCACACTTCATCATATGCATCTACCATGGATGAAATTTGGATTTGAGGCCAACTTGTTCTTGCACACATTACATTTTCCTCCATCAAAGTTTGTAGTGATCTTTGGCTAATATGGATGTTTCTCGACCCATGAATATGATATAAAGCTAGTAATGGATCATTAGAATAACAAGTGAATTCAGATCAATAAGAATAAATTTATATAGAGTTTGATCTATAGGATTTTTGCTCGCATGTTGTAATCAAGCTTGTGCACCGAATCTCTAAGCTCGGATGTGGCCAACTATATGTAATCAAGATTTCTGATAATGAGAATGTTCGTATCTAAATTTCCTCCAAAATTTGTGTTTATTCTATTGTGTTACTCTAGTTGCATGGCCCAGACTGTTCTCTTTGAGGACCCTCCTACTATGACTGCCATCAAATTGGTATCAGAGCGAGATTTATTCCTTGTGAGAGTCAGAGCTTGTGCAGTCTTGTTGAAGATTTTTTGTGGGGTGGTAGACTGAGGATCCAACCTAAAGCTACAGAAGACTTGTGTAAGGATGGTGGGAAGAAGGAATTGTATAGGAAATGGAGTGCATGGAAATGTTGAGAGGAATTGCTGCTAGATTGGAAGCATTCGAAATGGCCCAGAGGAGAGGTTGACTAGTTGATGATGTAAGTGATGAAGAAGTAGAAGAACAAGAAGAAGTTGCAAGAGAAGAGAAACCTATCCTGGATAAGGGAGAAGAAAGGTTCGTAAGAGCCCTAACCAGAGTAAACAGTAACCCACATTTTAATCCATTGGATTATAGTGGTAAGTTGGATTTAGATGAATTGTTAGATTGGATAACAGAGATGTAAAATTACTTTGATTTTGAAGATACCCCAGAAGATAAGAAGGTGAAATTTTCTTGTACAGAGTTGAGAGGACATGCATCCCTTTGGTGGGAAAATTTTTAGATAGATAGAAAAAGAAAAGGAAAGGAGAAGATAAGATCATGGGATCAAATGGTGAATAAGCTAAAGACAAAGTTAATGTCTACTAACTATCAGATCAATTTGTTCAAAAATTTGCAAAATCTGAAACATAAAGAATCAAGTGTGACAAAGTATACTGAGGAGTTCTATAAGTTGAACATCAGATCTAGACATTCAAAGATGAGATTAAACATGTAGCCAAATATGTTAATGGTTTGAGGACATCTATACAAGATGAGGTCAGTTTGATTAAGCTGCTGAGTGTGGAATAAGCATATCAATGTGCCCTAAAAGTAGAAGAGAAGTTGAAAAAAAGACATGAGCAAAGACAGAGAGGAAAAGGTGGAAGATTTCAGAGAGGAAGATTTTTTACTAGAGGAGAAAGAGGATATTCTCCAAATCAGAACAAAGATAAGGAGGTCAGTAAGAATGAGAATTCATACTAAAGAGATGATAGAAACTCTTACAAAAGAGGAGGATATGGTAGTTACAGAAATGAAGGATAAAGAAAAGATGACAGAGGATAGGAGAAAATAATATTTAGGGGAACTTGTTTCAAATGTGGTGGAGAAGGACATAGAGTCTTTGAATGAAAACATGGAGAGACAAGCAGAAAGACAAAGAACAATAGAAGAACAACCTTTATTGAGGAGAATCATATTGGATCACCTAATCACCTAGAATAAGGAGAAGTGTTGATAAATAGGAGATTATTGTGTCAAAGTGAATTAGAGAAAGAACCATTACAGAGAAAGAATTTGTTTAGGACCAATGCAAGGTAGCTAATAAGTGTTGCAAAGTGATCATTGATAGTGGAAGTTCAGAGAACCTACTTTATGAAGAAATGGTGACCAAATTGAAGTTGGAAAGATTGAAACACCTGAAGCCCTATCAAATAGCTTAGATTCAAGATGAACATAAGATGTTGGTAAGTGAACAATGCTTGGTGAAATTGAAGATAGGAAATTATCATGATGAATTTTTGTGTGATATCATGCCTATGGATGTATGCCATATTTTTTTGGGAAGACCTTGGCAGTATGATAGACAGGATATTCATGATGGAAAGAGGAACACATATTCTATTTTTGCTAATGGGATGAAATAAATTTTGTTACACTTGGAGGATGTTTCTAAAGTTGGATTTCGCATGAATGATAGAATTTGTTTGGTTGATAGAAGGATATTTCTAGATGGACTGAAACATGAGAACAAGTGATATGCCTTGGTGTCTAAGAAGGTTGAAAAATTGAAGCATGTAGAAGGACAACCTAAGGAGATAAAGGAATTACTAACAGAGTATGAAGCTATCATTTTAGATAATGTACCTGATGGATTGCTACTTGTAAGGAGTATTAGTCATTGCATGGATCTGATTCCTAGAGGTAGTTTTCCTAATAAAGAAGCACACCGAATGACATCGGAAGAGAATGAAGAATTGAAAAAACAAGAGCAAGAGTTTTTGAGGAAAGGTTTGATGAGAGAAAGATTAAGTCCTTGTGCAACACCTATTGTGCTTGCACCTAAGAAGGATGGAGAATGGAGGATGTGTACAGACTCTAGAGCCATAAACAAGATCATAGTGAAGCATAGATTTCCTTTTCCCTGGATGGATGAAATTATGTATTGTTTGAGTGGAGCTAAGTACTTTACAAAGATTGATTTGAAGAGTGGATATCATCATATCAGAATCAGAGAAGGAGATGAGTGGAAAACAACATTTCAGACAAATGAGGGTTTGTATGAGTGGTTAGTGATGCCTTTTGGACTAACAAATGCACCGAGTACTTTCATGAGGTTGATGAATGAAGTATTGAATAAATTCTTGGGTAAGTTTGTGATTGTATATTTGGATGAAATTTTGATTTTCAGTAAGACTAGAGAAGAACATTTGTTGCACATAAGACAAGTTTTGCAGAGGTTGAGAGAAGAACAGTTGCTGATATTTACATTAAGAAGTGTAGTTTCATGAAGGAAGAGTTAGTATATCTAGGACTTGTGATATCAATGGATGTATTGAAGATGGACCCCGAGAAGGTAAGAGCTATTGTTGAATGGCCTACACCTGAAAGCATTGGATAGGTAAGATCATTTCATGGATTGGATAGTTTCTATTGAAAGTTCATTAGGAATTTCAGTTCTATTTGCAGCCCTATGATAGAGACAATGAGAGGAGATAGGAAATATTTTAGATGGACATCTGGAGTAGACAAAAGTTTTGAGTTGTTGAAATAGAAGGTGACTAAGTAGCCTGTGTTGGATTTACCAAAATTTAGTAAGCTATTTCAAGTAGATTGTGATGCAAGTGGGAATGCAATTGGAGCAGTATTAAGTCAAGAAGGAAGACCAATAGCTTATTTCAGTGAGAAGTTGAATGATGCAAGAAAAAGGTATTTAGTGTATGATCAAGAGTTTTATGCCATAGTTAAAGATTTCAAGAAGTGGAGACATTACTTGTTGTCTAAGGAGTTTTTGTTGTAGATAGATCATTAGGCTTTGCAATATTTGAATAGTCAAGGTAAGTTAAATTAGAAACACATGAGATGGGTGGAATTCTTGCAGAGTTATACTTTTGTTCTGAAACATAGGAGTGGGAATTCAATTAGAGTTGTTGATGCTTTGAGTAGGAGAATGAAATTATTGACACAAATGAAAGTGGAGGTATTAGGCTTTGATGAATTGAAGAACTTGTATGAGGAAGACCCAAACTTTGTAGAACCTTGGAGAGCATGTAAAGAACGAGTTTTGGAGGACAAAAGTCAATGGTTAGATTATTTCATTCAAGAGGATATGTTTTTAAGAGGAAATTAAGTGTGTATACCCTGGAGTTCAATGGGGGATAACTTGGTGAAAGAGAAACATAGTGGAGGATTGGTAGGACATTTTGGAATTGATAAAACCATAGCATTGATAAGTGAGAATTAATTTTGGCCACAAATTCATAAGCATGTCAGGAAGTTTGTGCAAAGTTGCAGAGTTGCAGAGTTTGTCAAGTTGCAAAAGGGAGTAGTCAGAATGTTGGATTGTATAAACCTTTGATAGTGCCAGAAAGACCTTGGGAGGATATCAAAATGGATTTAATACTTGGTTTTCCTAAGACATAAAGAGGTAATGATTCAATATTTGTGGTAGTGGAAATATTTTCTAGGAACATTTCATACCTTGCAAGAAGACAACTGATGTAGTACATGTAGTAGATTTGTTTTTTAGAGAAGTGGTTAGATTGCATGGATTACCTAGGAGAATTTTCTAAGGTAGAGATACAAAGTTTGTTGGTTATTTTTGGAGGACACTTTGGAAGAAGTTTAAGATGGATTTGAAGTTCAGTTCTACTTTTCATCCAAAGATCGATGGACATACATAGGTAGTAAATAGGAGTTTGGGAAATTTTCTGAGATGTTTGGTTGGAGAGAAGACCGAAAGTTAGGATTGAGCCTTGGCACAAGTAGAGTTTGCCTACAATAATAGAGTGAACATAAGTATAGGAAAGACACCTTTTAAGATTGTTACTAGAGTTCATCCTAGAGGTATATCAGAATTAAGAGACATAAGTAAGGAAGATAAAAGTGTATCAATGGATTATTTTCAGGTTCTGGATTTTGCATGATTTAGATTAAATAAAACCCAAAGAAGATTATGAAGAACAAAGAAAGCATAAAATAAGAATGATTATACCTGATATCCATTGAAGCTTCCATGATTCACCTCCATAACACCTCCTAGCTTGCAGCATATGATTGTTTCCCTCAGATCTGTGTGAGAAAATTGACTATGCCATTGTCTTATGTAAGTTTTCAAGGATTTGAATGATAACAGATTATGATAAATGAATATGCCTAAAATGCAAACTGAATTCTATATTAATCAAGTGGTTCAATACTAATCATAAAAAGTGGTATAATAACGAAGTGGTTTTAATAATGAAGTGGTGCCCTAATTGTGAGAAAAATTGACATTTTATAAAGAATGCAATTTAGGATGGACAGACGGGATTAAAAGCTGACAAAACCTAAAATCAGTGGACGAGATCTCATGTGACAATCCCTAATTAGGGTTAGGGAAAAATTGTTAAATGAGTGGCCAAGATGTCATTTGATAAAATCAAATTCACGGTTGAGAATAAATGTGATAATTAGTCAAAAAGATAAAGATTTTCAAAAATCAAGAAGATAAGAGATGAACTGAAAAGCATATTTTTGAAAAATCAAGAATTTGCTCAATTGCTTGATTTTTGGAAGAAGATTACCATTTTGAATTAAATTAATTCAAAATAAGGGTTTTATGTGACAATAAATAATCTTTTTTCAGATTATTTACTAGAATGAAGAGACAGTTAATAAAACAAAATAAAACGAAATCATTTTAAATAATTTCATTTATTTAAAAATGAGAGGAATCTGAAATTAGGTAATTAAATAATTAAAGATAATTATTTAATTTAGAGGATTATGAGCGATAATTAAATAAATTAATAAATTAATTTAATTGTAAGAAGACAATAGACAATTAATGACGTATTGAATAAATAAATATTATTTATTCTTTTAATAATCATGAGGAATACAATAGACATGAATTACTTAATTAATAGTCGAATGTGGACCAAGGACATAATTAAATATTATAATTATGTTAGGATGAAAGTGGTAAAATAGAGCTTGCGGGCCTAGGTCATTTTTATGTGTCTACATTTTCCCCTTTTTGACATATTGCAGCCTGTCGCATTGTGGCAAAGAAAATGAGTTAAAAATAAGCCCCAGTGTAAAATAGGATGAGGAAGAATGATGAGGAGGGTTGCGGTATGCCCCCCTTGAGAGGACAGACGGGTTCCAAGAACATGGGTGTGCTCTCGAAATTGATGAGAAGACTAGAAGATGATAGGACAAGAAAGTGTTAGTGCAAAAGATATGGATGATGATATGTATGCAATGCCTATATGAAATGAGCGAGACAAGATGACAAGACAAAAAGGATATGCATGTGAGTTCCTAGACCAAATCCTTCAACATGTTACCATAAGAATTTAATATTTATTGCTCTTTAATAATCATTGGGTAGATTATTGTGATGGCCAACAAACACCAGGATATGACATAAATCAAGATGTGCAAGGTTGTACCATCACATAAGACAAGCAGTCGCAAACAAGGATGATCATGACTCATAATAAGAGTACAATTGCCCCAGTCCTTTTGTCATAACCAACCGCAAGAAAAAAAAGACAAGAAGGAAAAATCATCAAACGTCATTGCTTCTCTAAATCTTGTTTCCAAGACATCCTCGAGAAACTAGCAACATGATTGCCAAAATCTCAAAAATAAAACCATCATCATGAGACGTCATTGTTTTTCTAAATCCCGTTGTTGGGATCTCACTGAAAAACTAGTAACATGATGAAAAAGACAAAGAACAATAGACATGAAATAAGGACAAGCCATGAAACGTCGTTGCTTCTCTAAATCCTATTTCCAAGATGTCCTCGAGAAACTAGCAACATGATTGCCAAAAGAACAAAAAATAAAGTCACTATCATGATACGTCGTTGTTTTTCTAAATCTTGTTGTTGAGATCTCGCTGAAAAACTAGTAACATGAGGAAAAAGACATTATCATGATACGTCGCTGTTTTTCTAAATCTCATTGCCGGGATCTCGCTGAAAAACTAGTAACATAATAAAAAAGAAACTATCATGATACGTCATTTTTCTAAGTCTCATTGTCGGGATCTCGCTGAAAAACTAGTAACATGATGAAAAAGACACTATCATGATACGTCACTATTTTTCTAAATCTCGCCATCAGGATCTCGCTGAAAAATTAGTAACATGAGTGTCAAAAGACAAGACAAACATCATGAGACGTCACTATTTTTCTAAATCTTGTTGCCGAGATCTCGATGAAAAACTAGTAACATGATGAAAAAGACAAGACAAACATCATGAGACGTCGCTATTTTTCTAAATCTTGTTGTCGGGATCTTGCTAAAAAAACTAGTAACATGATAAAAAGGCCAAAGACAAGGGCCAAGTGTTTGTTAAGTTTGTCTGAATGCCAAGTTTTTTTTTGATGATGCCAAGATGACGAGTGTCAAAGATTGCCAAATTCAAGAAGGACACATCCTGAATAAAGTTGATGTCAAGAGGATTGATCCCTAAATGCCAAAAGGAATCCCTTGAAATGCCAGGAGATAGTGACAATGCCTAGGAAACATCCTAAGGAATAAATGACGAAGGCTATGTTTCAGAAGGACACATATAAAAGATAACCAGGAATTGATAGTGTGACCGGCTATGAAAATTTGACTTGTTTTGACTAAGTTTGATTGAAGTTGATTTGTGGTGACTACACGTCGATGTGGGCATGCTGGTGTGATTGTCATGTTGAATGAGTGATTGTCGTAATTCATTTTAGGAGATTGCCATGTTTGGAAATGACTTGTCCTTACTTGAAGACTTTTGATGTGTGTGCCAATGTAGTGCCATGAACCCTAATGGACTGACCTAGTGCGGCCTCAGGGGCTCATCGATTGATGGCCTTGCCTATGTCATGCACTCAGAGATCTCGTAGTTTGACATGACCAATGACGTTGTCCAAAGGATAGAAGTTTGAATCATGATTTTATTTAGAAAAACCTAGAAGGACTGACCTAATGTCTCAAGGATTCAAAGATGAATCTTGCCTACGTAGCAAAGGTGTAGAGACAACGTAGTTCAGACAGGGACAAAAGATACCAATTGACAGGACTGATTGGATTGACTAGACAGACATTGACTTTGAATGTTTTTGGGATTTTGACATTGATTTGGATGTTTTTGTGTTTTCTCAAGACATTTTCTAATTTTTATGACTTTTTTTAGGACTTTTTCAAATTTTTAGGACTTTTTTTCAAGACCTTTTTCAAGACTTTTTCAAATTTTTAGGACTTTTTTCAGGACTTTTTCAAAATTTTATGACTTTTTTTAGGACCTTTTATGAATGCAGGATCATGTGCGACACCCACTACAGTTTCATGATAACAGGTCTTGCCCCCAGATAGGTCGAGGATTACCTAAGTCCAATGATGTAGAGATAGGAAGACACAAGGCAAAAGGCAAGGATATGCAAGGGGTGATGTCAACCAAATGCTAACCATGGCTGGAATTGACAAGACTTAGGACAAATTTCATGAATGTGTTAGGCCATGGTGATTATGGAAAGGGGATAAGGGTTGATTAGAGTAATAGTAGATGGCGAAGTAATGATCGACTATGCATGATGCCTGTTTGCCAGTTTTTCACCATGGTACCTATCCAAAGTGCCTGTTTGCTAGGATTTCACTATTGGACGAATGTATTTCTTTTTACTATTTTTCTCATATTTTGATTTATTTATTTTTTTATATTTTTTTGTGTCACCAAGATGCCTGTTTGCCAGATTTTCATCAAGGGACGATTTTTTTTTCTTTTTTTCAATTTTTTTTTTGTATTTTAGGTTTTTAGCCAAGCTCTCTAATGCTATGTGTAAAATTGATAGATGTCAGATCCATAGAATGCCTTGATGATGACTTGATCCTATGTGGATGATCGCGTTGGATGAAAGTACCTGACCGGGATGAGGAGTATGAGTGGAAAATATGAAGGAAGGTAGATGTGGTAGATGAAACAAACTATGGTAGGATCCCTAATGTGCACACTACGTGGACCATCAGGCTTCAACCAAAAAGGAGCTTGGGTAAACGATGAGCTAGAATACGTGAAGGTATTATTGTCAAAGGTACATTGAAAGACATCACCAATGGTGTGGTATGATGGATTGAAAAAAATATATGGTATAAGTGAGAGTGATGTGGATGGAGACTCTAGATCAACAAGCTCTTTTTTTGACATTTTTCCTTGATAGATGCTCCCAGTAATTTTTGATGGAGAGGCATACTTGGAGAGCGACTTTTTCTCATTTTCACTTTTAACTTTTACTTTTGATTTGTCTGATAGCTCTTTATTTTGGCTAAGGGACTTTTATTGATCTTTCTTTCTTTGCATGATTTCTTTTGATTCTGGATCTCCATTTGAAAAGGGCACTTTTACCTTTGATTCTTGAATTGCATCCTTTTTATTTTCTTTGGGTGATACTTGTTGATCCATGTCTACAAGGTGGATGGAGTGATAGGAATTTTTAGTGGGAAAATGGGAGTGGTGATGCCATCAAAAGAGTCTTTGGGACTATCCTTTTTGGTACTACTAATGTCAAAGGAAGTTTGCACACCCTTAATGACCTGGCCAGATGTCTTAGTAGATGTGACAAGAGGAGATTCATATCCTAGCCTAGGGCAAGTGGGATGGAAGGATGATGATTGGGTATCCTTGGTATGGTCATGATCAAAGAGTGCAGAATCGTAGACATCTTGGTTAAACATGGGGTTATCATATATATGAAAAGATTGAGTGGAAGTAGATATGGTAAATGTAGGTGTATCATCAGGATCCCAAAAGGTTTCAATCCAAGCATGGTAATCTTTTTGTGTTCTTTCTGTAGCTGTCTTGATATTAGTTGTAATAGTAGATTAAAAGATGATCTTTCGATATGATGAGATGGATAATATGCAACTAGAATAACAATGTTAATATTAATCTAAATAATAATCTAAAATCAAACAACAAAGAATGAAGAAATAAACATAACAAACTAAAAAAATTAATGGAAAGCTCTCATCGAATATGCATTCACCCCTTCAAATTATCTTGATTGTTCTTCTCCATTTTTTCTTTTCAGTATTCTTGCCCTCAGATTTCTGTGCTTGAATGCAAGCATAACTTCGTCGAGTCTGTAAGGAAAATATCGAAGATAAGTCTCTTCTCAAAAGTGTATGATTTCGGGAGGAGGAATAATGATAATGACAGGCCATTTTATAGATTTTGGGTTTTCGAACGATTAGCTCAGATTGAAAGAGAGATCGACGGATGAGATTGATGAATGCCATGTGATGTGAGTTCTGTCTTAGATAGAACGTGAGTTAGAACACGAGTTCAAGAAAGAATGAAGATAGAGACTAAGTTAGAACATGAGTTAGAACATGAGTTCAGGATCTTAATCTTAAAAAAATAGAAGAAATAGACTTTGTATGCAAAAGAAAAAGTTAGAACTCAAAGAATAATGCATTTGAATGCAAACAGGAGTTAGAACTAGTTAATCGACTAGTTGTGATAGAGAGTCTTCTCGCAGAGATAAACAGGTGTTGAATCCGGAGATAATTGGAGAACTAAAAATAGATCTTGAGTCAGAAGGTGAGTGAATGACTTAGATAACTGAGTGATAGAAGAATGTGACATAAATAATTAAATATGAATTAAATTTTAATTTAATTCAACATTCGAAAATAAGAAACTTTAATTAAACAAATAAAGATAATTTATTTAATTTGACTGTTTGAAAAGGATAATATAAATAATTAAATAATAAATATTTAATTATAGATAAAAGGGGGTGAAATGAATAATTAAATAAAGATATTTAATTATAGGTGGAAAAGTATGATAAAGGGGTAATTAAATAATAAATTATTTAATTGATAGATAAAGGGGGAAGAATTAATTAGTTCGCAACATAATTAAATAATTATGGTTTATTTAATTAATCAAGTTGAATAAAGGTTATTTATGAATTAATGAATTAATTAAAAAGGGGTATTTAATTAATAGAGGAAATATGTGTTAGAAAGTATAATTAAATAATAATCATTATTTAATCAAGACCACGGACTATAGAAAATTATGTCGAATGTATACTCGCAAGCCTAGACCAAATTTTGGTATCTACAGTTTGCCCCTCTTTGATACAATGTTGGTACAACGTTGTGTCAAAGAAAATATGCCCCGATTGTGCCTCAACATGAAATAGGTTAAAGTATGCCCCTCGGGAAAATTGATAAATTTTTGAAAGTTTAAAAAAAAATCAAGAAATATTCCCGATAAGTCAATTTGATAGTCAGAAATGCAATGGAGTTGACATAATTGAATTTGGAGTTGATACAGACAAATATGGGTCATTTGAAGTTGAAAGGTTAAGTGGCCAATAGACTAGGTTTGAAGAAATTCCACTCAAACCCTACCTATAAATAGGAATTAGGTCTAAACCTAATTCATTTGCACCCGGAGGAGGTAGAAAAAGAGGAGATTTTCTCTGACTAGCGGATGAAAATGGCACCCATTCCCTATGCTGCACATCGTGGATATCAGATCTGGACATTCAGGAGGCTAGCCGATGTAGGACCATCAATATGTACCTGAAAAAAAACTCTTGAAATTTATTTTTGCACATAGTTTTAGGCATTGAAAAGTCATTTAGCAAATGCGGTGCATCGTGAATGACACATATGTCATCGTATTCGCCACATTTGACTGTGAAACGATGCATGTGCAAAAACACACCTAGGCGAAGTTAGGAATTTTGGGGAATGATCACATTTGAATGATAATGCACTGCATATGTATTTATGCAACACATTAGCATTAGGGCTAAACGCATGTGTGGTAGTGAACCGCATATGTAGTAGTGAAAAACATATGCAATGGATAGGTAGGCTATAGAAAATGCACCGCATTTGTAGTAGGTTGAAAGGGGATGTGAGAAAAATTTGATGCATAATGCAAGTGAGGCTCCGTGGAACGCATTTGCAAAAGTGCACCGCATTTGATAAAGTGAGCTGTATTTGACTAGTAAAATTTTTGAAAATTTATTCTAAGAAAAACCTGAAAATTCTTGACATCATGGTGTAAATGCAGGTGGTTTTAGATCCAATATATATGTGGGAGTCACATCTAGACACATTCAATTTGAGAGATCATTTGATGAGTGCAGAGATTCAACTTCTATGGAGACTTGGTCTATGTCACTGTTTGTCGATGCCCACTATTTGGGCGAATAGGGGTATGCTAATGGTATTATGCGAGCGATGGAACTCTGAGACATCGTCCTTTCATTTTCTGACTAGGGAGGCCACTATCACATATTAGAGGATGTGTACAGGATCTTGAGACTTCCGATTAGGGGAGAGCAGGTTATATATGATACCCAGCATGGATTGACCGAGTTGGCGAGGTTCTATCAAGTAGACAATATCAGTAGGCTCGACATTGAGCACTATGAGATCAGATGGCTAGTGTTATCAGATAGATATGGAAGGATTGATTGTATATTATGTACATTGATTGGGGGGTTAGTTCTTCCAGATAGACGAGGTCATGGATTTCCAGTGGGATGGGGGGCTATGTTGGTTGGTATGCTAGAGAGTGAGATGAGGTATGCATGGGGTCCATGTCTACTTGGGATGTTATATTTTCATCTACACGATATTACTTATAGAGACGCACAGTCACTTAGCTATGGGACCACTCTACTGATGGTATGGGCTTGGGAGAGGATAGCCATTTTTTGTCCTCCAGTTACTATAGAGTGACAAGAGAGATTCCCATATGTGTTCCGATATATATGACACATTACTCAGACACATGTGGGAGACATGGGATATTGGCGACATGCACTAGATATTCTAGATCAGTTTACATGGAGACCTTACATGGATTGTGAGGAGTGGGTTGATGAGGAGGTACATTTGGTATTCTGCAGATAGACACAGTATCTTATTGGGAGGATTTTTTCTAGTGTACACATCATTGAGCGACACTTGCTAGATAGAGTTATGAGATAGTTCAACGAGGTTCAGGATGAGCCTTGGAGTAGAGCAGAGTTTGCTTGCTCATCCAGAGAGGTTCCATATTGGGGACCTATGATTCTAGTAGCTATTGCTGAGGCAGAGATACACACATTACAGGAAGGATAGTGGGGTTGGAGAGATGGAGCAACAGACCCAGGGATGATAGCTATGTATGACGCATGGTGGGTAGAGCATTGGCCTATTCCTTACACTGATCCGGATCAGCCGACACCTATTAAGAGATGAGGCACAGGACCTAGAGGATGTCAGAGAGGTGGAGGTGCTATGGTTGGGAGAGTTGGAAGGAGAGATGGTGACGGTAGAGGTGGTAAATGAGGTTGGAGAGGGGGTCGGGTAGGTGCACTATCACCTATCCGTGAGGCAGCAGCAGGGGATGCACCGATGTTGGACATCAAAGGGGGAGTGGATGTACAGGTTGGGGATGAGCATGTTGTAGAGGATGTAGTTGTAGAGGAGCGTGCAGAGGTAGATATTGGAGTAGAGGATGTTACAAAGGATTTAGATGTGGATATTGAGAGGATGATGTGGAGGATGATGTTGAGGAGGATAGACCGATGGAGGAGCAAGAGAGAGAGCTCAGAGATCAGATTGTGGAGGGGAGACCGGAGGATGATGCTCCTAGGGATGGTGACAGGGAGGATTTGGAGGAGAGACTCAGACTTATGATGGTAGAGTTCGATGCTATGAGATTAGAGAGACATAGTGCCTACAAAGAGAGGGACAGTGCATTCACAGAGAGAGATAGTGCTCTTATGGAGAGAGATCAGGCTAAAGCTCGGAGACATGAGATAGAACAAAAGTTCACAGAGGTTAGATGCCTTTGCAGTGGGTCCTCATCTGATGGCATGGTACGAGAGTTGGTTAGATCGATTGAGAGAGCCACCTATTACAGGGACTTATATGAGGCAATGGTGCCACTAGAGAGACGGGCTCCTAGGTTTTTAGAGGTGTGGAGTCAGAGGTCACAAAGTAGGAGTAAGAGGACACAAAGTATAGAGGGGATGGTAGGACCATTGAGGGCAGGTCCATATGAGAGGCCTTCCACCTTGCAGAGAGCACCTTCGAGGCTCTTCCCACCACCTTCACCACATGACAACAGTGGTAGTGGGACACGATGACAATGATATATTCATGTAGACATTTGTATTTTGATCAGAGAGCCTACGAGCTCATGTTTTATGTATGGATACATTCAGACATTGTACTGTGACACACTATTTTAAGCGATATATATATATGATTTTGGCGGCTTCTATATGATATGCAGTTCTATTTTACGGATGATGCATTATTTCTGCATGATTATGTTTCTAGATGATGTATGTACATGTGTTATGAATGAATGTTTCTACATGTTATGAGTTATGCATTTTATAATGATGTTATGGATGTCTTAATTTACTTATGATAATAGATGAAATGTTCTATATGATGCTCATTTATATGTGATGGTGATATGCACATGCAATTTTTACATTATTTATGATGTGATGATGAAATGCCCATTATTTCATGATTTCAAATGTATGGAATGAAGATGTTTAATGCTACTATCGATATGTATGAAATACAATGTAACTATGTGAAATTCTTATTGAATGTATGCAAATGCAAATGATCTAATGTTTTATTGTGTCACAAGACTCTATCATTATGTTGGTGAAGAGAAATGTTAGAATGAAATGAATTCAAAATGTTAGTAAGAAATAATTAAGGTTGATTGATTGAGAAAATGATATTATCTTCGATATACTTCCAAAATATGCTATGCTTGCTTGTTATCATCATTGGGCGGGACATGACACAGATGGATAGTACACACTATGATATGAGATAGACCATAGTGTACAAAGGCATCCATCTATGAAAAATAGACAGTCACAGAAAAGGAGTGTCTTAACTCATACTAAGGACAGAATTGCCCTAGTCATTTTGTCGAGAGAAACCATAGACAGCAGACAAATAAAAGACGGGTCATGAGACGTCATTGCTCCTCTAAATCCTTGATAGGACATCTTGGAGGAAACTAGTAACATGACTCAAAAACCAATGTTTAAAAAGATAGTTGACACATAACAGCCAAAGAAAAAGACTCCTGAGACATCCTTGAGAAAGCTAGTAACCAGACTAATTCACAAATTGATAAAAAGATAAGACAAAATAAGATATAAAGTCATAAATCCAAATAAAAGTATTCTCAAAAACTTGATCCTGTGGGATTGTTTGATTGTTGATGTTTGACATAGCGTAATGTGAGAGATGACACATACCGCATAAGATGTTGAGTCTGGTTTCGACCTGGTGTCTTCTGTATAAGGCATGACAAAGCCTGGTTTCAGAAAAGACACCTGCCATATGAGACATTGGAGCCTGATGACGTTGAAGTGACAAGCCACATGAGACTATGCAAATTTGATGATGTCTGTGGACAAGAAAGACCTATCTTGCTAAAAACATAGGTTGATCGCTTTGACAATGTGTTTGATATTGACTTGTTGATAGTTTGAGATGTCTTGCCTTGTTGATGCATGAATTGTTCTGATTCCTTGACTTATAAAAGTGTGTGCGTGTAGAAAGTGTATGACATGAGATGATACCCTAAACTATGATATGCAACTTGTGTGATAGTGATTGTGACTAAACCCTATTGGACTGACCTAGTGTGCTCTTGGGATCTCATCAATTGATTAGACTTGCCTACGTTGTACACGCAAAGACCTCGTAGTTCGACAACACCAATGACTTTGAATGTACAAAGAGTCATGATTTAAATGTGTGTGATACATGCAAAACCTAAACTGATAGGCCTAATGCCTCAGGGGCACATCGATTGATGGCCTTGCCTACGTCCCAGTCATAGAGGCAATGTAGTTCGACTATGACTGACTAAACATGACTGACTTGACTTTGTTTTTGGTATTTTCTGACATGTTTTAATGTTTTGGGATTTTTCAGGACATTTTCGATGGTGTGACATTATGTACAAGATGTTAGGGCATAGAACAAGGATTTTCCCCCAGTCAAGAATAAGACTTCCAAGATGGAGTGGATAATGTGATGGAATGGACATTAGATGTCAATCATTCCAAGAAATGGATAAGACAACCATTTATTATGAAAGATGGTGAAAAAGTCTAAATAGAATGATGGTAGACGAAAGAGCGAGCTTGAATACACATGCTTGTTTGCCAGGTTTTCACCACGGTACTTATCCATATCACCACCAAAGCAGTTTTCACTATTGGATGGATTTATTTCTCTTTATTTTTTTTATTTTCTCAATTTTTTTGGTATTACCAAGATGCCTGTTTGCCAGGTTTTCATCAAGGTAACCATTTTTCTTTTTTTCTTTTTTTTTGCATTTTTCTAGATTAAGACATGGATTCTAAGAAACTAAGCATAGAACCTCTTTAGATGCAGACTATTGATAGGTGACAAAAGTGATTATCCTTTAGGAGTAGAGAGTTGGTACGCTCCTGACCCAAAATTTTCTATGACAATATAGGGCCCCAACTAGTTAGGTTCAAACTTACCTGGTTTCTCTCATTCAACTTGGTTCTTAGGATTCTCCATTAATACCAGGTCACCAATGTCAAAGTGTCTATTGAGAAACTTCCTATTGTAGCTACGATGAAGACAATTTTGAAATGCTTGCAAATGATCTAATGCTTTCTGTCTCTGTTCATCCAGCAATTCTACCTCTTGTAACCTAGAGACATGGTATTCTTAATCATCAATATGACCATTCAAGGATACCCTCAGGGAAGGTATTTCAACCTCAATAGGTAAGATAGCTTCAGACTCGAATATGAGGGAATATGGAGTGGCACCAGTGGGACTACGGATGCTTGTGCGATAAGCCCATAAGGTAGGATTAAGCTATAGGTGCCAATCACGACCAACATCATTGACAGTCTTCTTAAGGATTCTAACAATGGTCTTATTAGATGCCTCGGCTTGGCCATTACCTTGTGGGTAATATGGGGTGGAGAAATGGTGTTTGATATGGAATTCTTCACATTAATGGTGTACTTCTTGGTTCTTGAATGGAAGGCCATTATCTGTGATTATGGATTGGGGCACACCATACCGACAAATAATATAGTTTAGGATAAAATTAGATATTTGTGTTTCGGTGATGTAGGTTATGGGAATAGCTTCAATCCATTTGGTGAAGTATTTGGTGGCAGTTGTGATGAATTTATGGTCATTGGATGATGGAGGGTGTATCTTACCTATGAGGTCAAGTCCCCATTGGGCGAAGGGCCATGGTGATGTAATTGGATGAAGCTCCTGTGCTAGCACTGTTATCAAATCTCCATGTATTTGACATTGTCTACATTTCTTTACAAAGACATATGAGTCTTTCTCCATTGTAGGCCAATAATAATCTAGTCTCATAATCTTATGGGCTAAAGTAGGACCACTTGAATGAGATCCGCATATACCCTCGTGCACCGCTCACAAAGTTATTTGTGCTTCCTCAGCATTGAGACATCTCATTAGGGCATTATCTAAGGTATGTCTATACAGGGTTTCTTCGATGATGGTGTACTTAGCTAACTTTCGGATGAAGGTTCGGCGTTGGTTACTAGACAAGTCTTGAGGTAAGGTTTGGTCATTGAGATATTTTAATATTTCTTTATACCAAGGAGATGTAGGACCAACAATGGTATACATCATCGCAGTATCGGGGACATCATAGGCAGGGACCAATAGCTATTCAACCAGAAACTCGAATTCAAGCACGTTACACATAATATCCAACAAGGAACCCACGGTTGCCATAGCATCTGTAGCTCTATTTTGAATAGGTGGTATTTGTTGAAAAGTTATTTCATTGAAATACTTCTTGAAACTATCAGCCATACGCTTGTAAGGGGAAAGCTTCTCATCCTTAGTCTCATAATCATCATTTACTTGCTGGATTACTAGTTGAGAGTCACCAAAAACCTGTACTCTTAATCTTCCACTGAGCTGCCATTTTTAACCCTACCACTAAAGCTTCATACTCTGCTATATTGTTGGTACAAGGGAAAGCAATCCTGAATGATTTAGGAATGGTATCATCTTGAGGTGTAACAAATAAGATACCAGCTCCTGAACCACAATTTGTATGTGACCCATCAAAGTACAGTTTCCATTCGGTTTTAATATCAATGTTGAAGAGAAATTCATTAGGAAAATATACCACTAAGGGATGGTCTACCTTCATAGGTGCATCAACTAACTGATCTACAATCACCTCTCCTTTTATAGCCTTCATTTCAACATATTGGATGTCATACTTGCTAAGTATCATAACCCATTTAGCCAATCGTCCTGTTAATGCTACCTTACTTAGGAGGTATTTAAGTGGATCAATATTTGCAATTAACATTGTTTGTCGATTGAGCATATAGTGCCGAAGTTTTTGGGTAGCAAAAAACTACCGCAAGATAGGCACATTTTATGTCTCTATAATTCAATTCATAGCCGACTAAGGTACAACTGATGTAATAGACTTCTCTCTCATGACCTTGATCATCATGTTGTGCGAGAAGAGCCCCTAATGTTGATAGAGTTGCTGAAATGTATAGTATCAATGGTTTTCCTTCTATAGGTGGCATTAAGACTGGTGTAGTGAGCAAATAGTCCTTGATTTTTTGGAAGGCTTCCTGACATTTGAGTTTCCACACAAATGGTACTCCTTTCTTGAGTAGATGCTAAAATGGGTGTATTTTATCTGCCAGTTGTACTATGAAATGCCTAATGGACTGTAATCTCCCCTGTAGGGTTCTAAGTTGACCAATGCTAACTAGAGGAGGCATTTATATGATGGCTCTTACGTTCTTTAGATCTACTTCAATTCCTCTTCTGGAAATGATATACCCTAACAGTTTCCCTGATTTCACTCCAAAGACACATTTCTTCGGATTTAGCTTGACATTGTAATTCTCTAGCCTCTGGATTATCTTGTCTAGAACCTTCAAATCATCTTCCCTTGTTTCTGATTTAGCTATAATTTCATCTACATAATATTCCATGAGAGTATGTACAAAGTCATGGAAAATCGTAGTCATTTCCCATTGATAGGTAGCTCCTACATTCTTAAGGCCAAATGGCATAACATTCCAATAGTATGTGCCCCATGGACACATGAAAGTTGTCTTGTGTTGGTCTTTCGTTGCTATTTTAAATTGGTTATATCCAGAGAGACCATCCATGAGGGATAGCATCTCGTATCCTTCTGTAAGATCTATTATCATGTCGATGTTCGACAAAGGGAAGTCATTCTTAGGACATGCCTTATTTATTTCTCTAAAGTCTGTGCCAATGTGAATGCCCCCAGTTGGTTTAGTCACTGGTACTAGATTTGATATCTAATCTGCATAGTCTATCATCCTTATGAATCCTACATCCAAGAGTTTCTTAAGTTCTGCCTTGACCAATAGAGCAATTTACGGATGCATTTTCCTTAACTTCTATTTGACTGGCTTAATACCTGACTGCAGTGGTAAATGATGCAATATTAGGTCTGGATCCAACCCAAGCATGTCAGCATATGACCATGCAAATTTTATCTGTCTCTTTGTGAAGAATTCCTTAAACTTAGGTTTTTTTGTCTCTATTAAAGAAGCTACAAAATATACCTTCCGAGGATTCTCTTTTGTACCAATGTTGACTTCAACAGATTCTTATACTAGCATCGGTGACTTTTTCTGTTCAACGGGGAGAATATTTAAACCTCTATCATTGGGTGCCTCTGAGAGGTTTTCGCCCTTGGATGCGTCCTTTATTTTGACTTTTTCTTCATCCAAAAGTGCCTTTCGGTTTTCACCTAGGGACTCATCATTTTATTTTTCATTGTCCTTTTTCTTTTTATTCTCATTTTTGCAACTAGAGGTGTAAATAGACTCCCCAAAATATGCTTTGTTGTCCAAGTCTATGGTAAAACTAGCTTTATGATCCCCTCTTGGTATGCCTTCTCTAAGTTCCATGAACTCAACAATTGCTTCATTGTTCTCGAATGTATCTATGATAGGTGTACCTTGTTGATCCCAGTTGATAAGTTCAAGATATATAAGGGGCATGTCATCATCAGAGTTTTTAAAGGTAGTTACTGACAAGGTGAATATAGAATGGTTGACATGGTCACAGAAGTTTTGGACTAACTTCTTATTTTTCTTCCTACGGGTAGGTATACTCTGATGTGGGACTATAGTAAGGGCGAAATCGTTAGAAGATGATTTGTTAGGTGCCCAAGATGCATGATCAAGGGTTTCCCAATAATAGTTATTTTTCCATTTTTCTTTGGACAAGTATTTCCTAGGATGAGGACTAGATGGTTTTGGTACAGGTTTCACATTTAGGTCCAATTCTCCAAATAGGGCATCTATGTTCATGGTACTGGTAGATGAAAGGGAATCCCATTCACAATCGCTTGAGTAAGTGGATTCATCATAAACTGGAGGTTTGTCGTAAACTGGGGGAAGTGGTTCATGAGATATCTCGATGTCTGTGCAAGCACTCACTTCCTCTTGAAATGGTGACGAAGTACTAGGAAACCCAATTCTAAGTGGTTGACACCCTAGCCCTAGGTATTTTGGTTGTGGGTAGATAGTGATCGGTTTCGTCCTTCCATTTTGGTATAGTCCTAATCCAATGTGCTCGTAATAGCCTTCATTTTGCATTATCTTAAAGCCTTTTCCATACTAGTCCTTAGCTATTTGAATAGACGGGGAGGGGTATTCATTTTCTTCTTGATACAACCAGGAATCACCTTGATCCATAATTTCTTCACTTAACTCTCCCCATTTGGTCAATGTCATTGTAGGGGGAACATGAAATGTGACCACTGACTGTCTTCTATCTACCATGGGTAGGCCATATGCCTTAGGTGGAATCAGTTGACTGACATAGTATCATGCCTTTATATTATATTCGCCACAGTCATTGTCTTGGATCTCAAGCTTAGGAGTGGATGATGGTGGTTTGAATGAAATGGACTTAGTGAGATGTGATGGGTCAACGTATAGGGATAAAGTGGATGATGAAGCTTCTTGGCTAACTGGTACTTATTGTTGTGGAATTTCCCTTAGGCTTGTACAATACTGAAAAGGATCTAGATCACCATCAATCGTGATCTCTATGCCATTATACAGGAACTTAGGACATTGGTGATATGTTGAAGGTAGAAATTTCATTGCATGTATCCAAGGTCTACCTAACAACAAGTTGTACGGAAGGGTGAGATCACTACTGAATTTGAACCCAATTTCCAACAGCCGTTCATCAGACTTTCGATGTTGTTTTGTTGGTTGACCGAAAAATCATAGAAATCAGCGTCATCGCTCAATTTTCGTCTATAATCTGATGGACAATAAAACTTCACACTCATGACGCAAGCTCATCCAAACCATGATGCCCACTTCGTCAATTGAGCGATGAGCAGTGGCTGGAGCACAAGCGGCGTACCTCCACTGAAGCATCAGAGTAGAGACATACATTCGTCGAAACCACAATGATAGTTTTGTCGATCTAATGATGCACAGGATGTAGAGCACGGGCCACATACCTTTGCCAAAATGTCGGATTAAGAATAGAAGTTCATCACCATTATGATAAAAATTTTGACGTATTCCAAATATCAGTGAGAGATCAAGACTGTTACAGTGATTAAAATTGCCTGACATATTATATCGGGAGGATTGGACTTTGGTCTCAGAGATAAAGTTTCATCGGCGAGATACAAATCTTGTCACATCAACGAAGCACGAGGGAAGCATATCGGCAAGACATATACCATCAAAGTAAGTTCTGAATGTCTACCTGACCTGCTATCTGATGCCGATAAGCATACATCAGCAAGTGTCTTGGCAACATACTTCTGATTGAAATAGCAATAGAATTTCATCGAATGTACGACGAAATGGGAAAGTCATTACAATGAAAGTTCGTCAGATACATTGTAAATTCATCAGACACTTTTCGAGGTTCGTCGCAAATGTGATGGAACAATGAAATTTAAAAAAAAAAACTATTCGTTGAAATGTAGGCATATCGGTGAAAGATCAAGACTATTACAGCGATCAAAATTGCCTGAGAGGATATATCAGGAGGATGGGATTGTGGTCTCAATGATGATGGTTCATCGGCGAGATACACATCTTGTCTCATTGACAAAGCATGAGGGAAGCATATCAGAAAGACATATACCATTGGAGTAAGTTATGAATGTCTACTCGACCCGCTATGTGATGCCGATAAGATTACATTGGAACGAGTCTTGGCGACATAGTACATATCAAAATAACGATAGTAGTTCATCGAATGCATGATGAAATAGGCAAGTCATTACGATGAAAGTTCATCGGATATATTGCAAATTTGTCATAATCTTTTGGAGGTCTGTCAAAAATTCGACGGAGCAATACAATATTTTTTTTTTAAAAGCTATTTGTTCAAATGTAGGCATAACGATGAAAGATCAAGACTGTTACAACGATCAAAATTTCCTGAGAAGATATATCAAGAGGACTATCCTATGCTCTCAACTATGAATTTTCATTGGCGAGATACTCATCTTGTCTCATCGATGAAGCACGAGGGAAGCATAAAGGACAGATTGGAAGACTTCATTATGAAAATTTAGATCACAATATGATTAACCCTTTTTGGACAAATGCAATGACATTAGTGTCAAGAGTTTAGAGGCCATTTAACTTTGCATTTCAATAAATTATTATATGCATGAGTAAGTGTTTACAAGGAAGAAAAAGGACAGTCATATGACTATTTAAAATATCAAACATGTCAGTTGTTGTGTTTAATTAGGCTTATAGAGGCAGGGATTTATCATTTTTTGCATACATTTGTAGTCCAAGCTCTAGGCCTGCATTATTTGGTTACTATGTATGAGAAATGAGCAATGAATAATTGTAGAATATCGAGGCTATGGATGATATTATGATGGCCACATTTGATGTTGATCAACAATTGGAGAAAAATATAAAACCTATGATGAGTCATGAGGTCAAGGAGACTATCATGGATAGCAAGCACAATCTACGAACTGGATTCTAATTTTAATAAAAAAGAAAAAATTAAACTACACACCAGAATCTAAATTTGTGGAAAATGAGCAATTTGGTGAGAAAGAGTACTTGTAGTGCATCTTGGATACTTAGCTAGTGTATTAAAAATAGGATTGCAAACCCAAAATTATTCTCACTCTAGAAATTCAATAGAAAAATAAAGAATGTTATCCTGGATACTTAGCTCTTAGACAGTCAATAAAACAATATGAGCATGATTATGAATGGTTTTACCTAGTCCTACTCTTGATCTCCATGTTTGAGAGCCTTCTCTTTAAGACCCCATGAATCCAATTTGATCCATTGCTGCCAAAGAGATATTAATGTGTAAAAAAGGAGCCACATTTAGACAAACCGTTTTGTTGATTTCTTCTAGGAAATTTAGAGACTACAAAATGAAGATACCTGATGGGAATCATGTGGGCTTCCTAGAGAAAGCATTGCAATATGGCCTCGAGAAGCAATGAAAAAATTTGGATTAGCTTCACAGTAAATCCTAATAGCATGACATTGAAAATTGCTCAGGTACTCGGACCTGTCCCCTAGATTAAATTAAGGAAAACATTATTGTAAACACAATATGTATAGAAGAATATGAATGTAAAGGAAAATGGATATTAGAAAAACATAAATGTAAATAAAAGTAGTGTGAGCAGAAAATGAATCTAAATTGGTCTTGAAGAAATAAAATCATACCCAATTAGCATTAAGTTATACTGACCTTGTACTCATTGCCATTGTCAATCTTGAAGGTTACTTTGATGCCTTCTGCAGAAACTCTCTGGCCACGAGGCAAGAGAAGGCGGGAAAACCAAGTGTATATTGATGACTTCCTGACAATCAAAAAGAAAGAAGCAACTAGTCAACCCTATTAGAACAAAATAATCTTATGAAGTGATTTTATTTGTTTTACTGGCTAATGGATAGTGGACCTAGTTCTCTTGAATTGAGATACTACTAAGATGTGTTGACTGGTGATTTTAGACTACCGATATTCTGCTTCAATCTCTATAAGTTACTTTTTTCTTAAATATATTCAAGATAACTCTACAAAAACAATCCATGATCTCTTAGAAATTATGCAGATTATTTTGTTAATACTTCTCCATTTTGATATTTTATTTCAAAAATTCATAGAAAGATATGTAATTCCATATTTGAAACTTACATATTTTAATTTTACTAGTTCTATAATTATAGTATATGATTCCAACAATTGTGAAACACATAGGCAATATGTTGGATGAATGAAGTAAAGTATGCAATTGGCAGGTGTAAAGCAAAATTCCTTAATCCTTGGCAGCATCCTTCTTTCCTGTTTTAAAACATGTGCTTTGGCACAGGGCATGAAAATCCATGTAAGTATAATGAAAAGGAGATTTTTGTCAGATATTATATTACAGTAAGTTGAATGAATGTAAGTAGAGATATTTTAGCATACCTGTAGATGGTACAAAATTTCATGGTTAAGTGGAAGCCTCCCATCAACAAAAAGATCCAAATATCCGTGTATCTATCTCAATTGAGCCTCTAAACCCTTCAGAGCTGTCAAATTTTCCACTAACCTATTATGCACAAAAGTCAAATTTTTGAGACCACTAAAATAAAATAAAAAAAATTACATTATGATCCAAATCCACACACAACACAATGTTCATAGTGAAAAGTTAGCACTTTCTTTCATCTTTGCATATTGATTTGATGCTTCAAACGATGTATTTCTTATATTGAAAAGTGCATTACTTACCTTATTGAGCTTCTCTTTGTTTTGAGAATAGTTTAATATTCTCTACTTAACAGGGCCAACCATGTGAAGGTGGAAGCTCATTTGGCCCCTCCTTCCCCCCCTCACATCACTCTCAATTCCCCATACCCAATCATATAACATTAATCATTCATTCATCCATTAATAACATATAACATTCATTCAGTCATCCATTAATAACATATAACATTCATTCATTAACATATAACATTTATGCATTAACATATTCACATTCATTCATTAACATATAACATTCATTTTTTCACTTTTTACATATTATTAAAAATATGGTTGTCAACTTGTCATAATATGATTACAATCACTTTTTTTTTGTTTCTTTTTTGTAGCTAAAAAAAGCTGAAGTGGAGTATCATTTTCAAAATCATTTGTCCCCCCTTCAGTTGTTCTGAGCTCTGCTCATGATCTTAATGTATGCCTAGTCGTGTACTCACAACGTGGATGTGGCTGCAAGGGGGGGTCTACTGCAATAGCAAAGAAATGTTAAATTGATATGTTTTATTATTATTGTTACACGTATTTCATTAATTAAAAGAACATTAGAGTGGTGCTCTTTACCTGATTGGGCCAAATCATGTTCCTGATATTGTCTTATAGCCTCATGCTCAACATGCTGAACACCCTCTATATCCTAATTTGGAGTTGAAACATGAAAGATTACATTAATTAATACACCAATTTTAATTAAATATGTTTAAAAGAACATTAGAGTGGTCCTCTTTACCTGATGGAGCCACATCATGTTCCTGATCTTGTCTAGCCTAATCATGCTCAACATGTTGATCACGCTCTACATGCTCTAAAGTTGAAACATGAAAGGT
This sequence comes from Sequoiadendron giganteum, assembly GCA_007115665.2. Classification (NCBI taxonomy): domain Eukaryota; kingdom Viridiplantae; phylum Streptophyta; class Pinopsida; order Cupressales; family Cupressaceae; genus Sequoiadendron; species Sequoiadendron giganteum. Next base: position 492,428,630 of record CM021103.1, read on the forward strand.
TACATTGATTAATACACCAAATGAAATTAAAGATGTTTAATTGTATTAATCCATACTACGTTTTGTATAGCACATGAATACCTCCAGTACCGAGATGCACACCATGGTCTTCATCAGAAGGTTGTGCTCCACCCTTAGTAGGCTACATTCCAATGTCATGTGCAGTATTATCATTGCTTATATGTGTAAAACAAATAGGCACATTATTATGGTAGAAATTAATATTGAATAGATTGCACAAGTATTGAATTTGAAATTAACTTTATTGAGTTTATTTACCTGCGTGTTGGATGCAGTGGAATATTGTGTTTGCCAAGTCGAGACTCTTAGTTGTTCAGTCAGGGCTCCATAGCCTTGGTGGAAGGAAATCTTCAGGTCCTCTTCTATGGGCACTCTGTTGAAATCAAAGCCTTGCATTTTTGCATGCGATCATGAATTTTTCTTCTATGGTGTGATAAAACCAAAATTGTTTGCAATTTATTATTTGGATGCAATATTTCATTTATTGATACTTACAAATCGTGCAACTATTTTCATATAACCACCAAAGCCAAGTTTGTGTTGTCCGTGTTTTTCTAGTCTTGCCTTTGTTGCCTTCGATGTGTCAGGCAGCCTATGAAAAAATTGAAATACGTTAGATTATGTAAAAAGAAAGAGTAATCAGTATATAATTAAATTGTTCATAGTATCACATACCTTGCTTGGCCCGGTGGTGTCTTTCCTTTCTTCTTTTCAGCCTTCTCCTTTCCATTAGACACCAAGTCCTTCCACTCCCTTTCTAGAATCATGGGGGGACGCTCGTACTTTCTGTTCTTCTTTAAATGTGACCTATATTGGTCCCTCACATACTTTAGATAGGTACCAGCTTTCTTAAGGACCTTGGTTCAATTGAATGTTTTATCACCGAACAACACAACTAAATAGTTAATGAGCTCATCTTTTAAATCTTAATTTTGGGCCTTCCATTGTGTATGTATGGTGGGCCTGGAGAGATCCAATGTAATATCACTTAGATGTTTATAAAAAACATAATTTCCTACAAAATGATCATGGGATCATTAGTCTATAAAGAGTGATCAATAAGTAAATTTCAATTGGATTATATACAATAATAATTAAATTTTTTAAAAGTACTTAGGACCTTCTCTATCTTTATGGGAAGGAAATCCTCGGTCACCACAAATGTGACCGGCAATGCTCCCATACTAGTAATACGGGAAGATCCAAGAAATGCTGCTAAAACATCACCAGTACTAGCGGCCTCTGTATTGACAAGTACTGACACATGTAGTGGCATGTGTTCGCTACCAGATGGTGGACTACTGAATGCTTGCATGGTATGTGTTGTCGACATTTCAGTCGACAATATAGGCACAGATGATGGGGTTGGACAAAGTGTTGTATGTGCAAGAAGATCAAGATTGACACTTGTACCATTCCCTACTTTCCAAGAAACACTTGCTATACCTTGATCATGGCTAGCAGCATGATGAGGACACAAATAATCCTGTAAAAACAACAAATATTTTAGTTCATGACATAAAAGAGTATAAAATATTAAACCATGAATGAACTTATGTTATAATTAAAGATCTCATGATAGCTTACTTGCAAGTTCTATGCTCTCTCAGACAATAGTTTAACCCTTTCTCTTATCTCATCTGTTTGAGGCACTACGAATACCAACTTAAGGATTTCTTGATTGCATTTTTTTTGGGCCTTCCTCTTCATATCCGCAAGGTTTGTGGAAAATGCGATGTCATCATCACATAATAGTGACTCCACCTCCATATGGATGTTCTCCTATATTGTTGGTGCCTTTCCTCGATTAGTTGACTGCAACAAGAATATTAAAAACATTATCAAAATTAACCCAATAAACTCATGAAAAAAACATAATAATAAAACATTTTGCTTGTATCTAATTTGTACAATTATAATGAGGTAAACCTGTCAAATAGAAGCGCCTGAAGATGGATTATGATCTGTGCTCTAGGCTAGAGCCTTCCTTGTATGATCAATGTCTCACTGTGACAAAAATTAAATATAAAAAATATTACCAAAATGAAACCAACAGACTTACAAAAAAAAACATAATAATAAAATGGTATATTGGAGTCATTAATTGGAGGTTAGGTAAAATGGTATAGTGTACATACCACCCCTATAGTAATTGTCTTTGTATCTAAGCAATTCAAATTGTAATCGATTAGCAACTATTCTCCTGCAGTTATTTATTTTATCGCACATACGAATACACGATTTCCCTCTCGCGCCTCGAATATACAATTGGGTTGCTTATTTGTTGACCGAGGTCATGTACTATTTATAAACCTTGCAATATTCCCTGATGTTTTTGGCCTCCCATCAATGTACCTAGCCACTCCTTTATTTTGATCCTTATCTTTTAGTTGTATATAATTTGCTGATAGTGCATACCAATGCATACTTCGTGTATATCGAACCAGCTGCACCCAATCTTTGTAACTGTAATAGGGTCAACATACTCCATCAACTCAGTAACTTTTTGTAATAGAACTTTATGTCGTCCATGCAAAATAGGCCCAAACCATGTAATGACGATGGTGCTATGTGATATATCCTCTCATTGACACAAATATCAGTGTTTATTGGAGGAAGTTCCTTGGGTACCCATTGTTTCCGTAGATGTTTGTACCTCAAGGGCACCTCAATGTCGCCTATGCTTTCATCATCATAAGAACATGACCCCCCTTCAGCAAGAAAAAATTCCATGCATTTACGGAATTTTCTTCCAATCTTTTGACCTCTAGTTGGTCTCCCTCTTTTAGACCTACTACATGTCTCGCTTTACTCTTCTCTTCCTGAATTTCCCCTGCTTGAGGAAGACAAATCTGACAAATACCTATTTGGTGGTACCTACACTCATAAGGATTTTGGATGAAGTTCTTTCATGGTGATGTGATCCAAAGGTGACATTATGATTAATCTATCATTTCATCGCTAGAATTTGACAGGTTATAAGGTAATCAAGTCTTGATAGATTGCAAGTTATTGTTACTACCATCCAAATGTGTCCATCACAAATCAAATCTACTTAACGTTTTAACTCCCAAACTTTGTAATAAGTGTAAAGTGTGACTGTGGTCCACCAATTACACAACCAAGGTGTCAAATGTATTCTCTATTTGTAATCAGAGGACTTTTGCTCTTCATTCAAGTAAATAAACTTGAAGGGAAACACCACCAAGTGGTTTATTGTACACCTATATGACTAAAAATAGCACCAAATCTACATTTAATTTCCATATGTCTAAGTGGTTAATGGGGAGGGAGTGTGTACTAGGCCTAGTAAAGTTATCATAAGTTTATGCTTTGGCAATAAAAAATGTTTAAGTCATCTTAAATCTTCTTATGTCTAATTGCTAGGAGACTTTTGGTATGTTTTAAGGTAGGATGAGTGGACACATCAATGTTCTAATTCTCTATGAAAAGGTTTCAACATCTTTAAATAGTGAAAGTTAGTGCTCATAGTCATTTGAAACAACAACATTTTGATTATGTATGATGGTAGGATTTGATAACTTACAAGAATTGGCTACCCAACAAACTTAAAGTTAAAAGAAAAATTTTCAGTTTAAGGGGTTAGCACTTTCTTTCATCTTTGCATATTGGTTTGGTGCTTCAAATGATGCATTTTTTATCCCACTTCTATCATATTGTATTCCCATCACATTGCAATTGTTCTAGGAGTTGATACCAAAATTTCATATCAGATACCACATTCTTGAAGCAATTTTCTGTGTTTTTACAATTTTTCTGAAGTTGTTTTGTGTTGTATGGATCCATACAAGCTTGAAATTCTCTGAGATCATTGGTGTAGATAAATATATGTGTTCCCTTTCATTTGCATTTGTTTTGAAGTTCTCAATCACTATTTTGTGGGATTAAACAATCAAATACAGGGACTGCCCTGTTGTGCCTGTGTAAGGGTTTGAGGGCTAAATAGAAATGACATCCACCAATCCACCCACTATCTTGGAACTCTAACTCGGTGGATTGGTGTGCATCATGGTATGATAGAGGTTCATTGCATTTAGGGGTCTTTTAAAGCAAGAAACTTGGCATTGAATTGATGCCCTAGGGCTGACAGGGGCAATTTTCTTGTGAATTTGTGGTTGTTAAGTCAGGGTTTATCGATTTAAGAGATATCTTGGTAGAGTCATGGTGACACTGTTTGATGGTCCAATCTCTACTTCGAAACAAAAATATTTCTAACAACTCTAAGAGCTATAATGAGATGGCATTAAAGGAACCTTCATATGAAGGATCTTCTAATGAAGGACCTTTGAATTAAGGTCTTCATTTGAAGGTCCTTCATGCCAAGGTTCCTTTTATAAAGAATTTTGAACATGAAATATTTAAAATAAAAAATACCTTCATTTGAAAGTCTTGACATGGCATCATTTTTGAATGAAGGTTCTTCATTCAAAGGTCATGATGACATCACCTTCAAATGAAGGTTCTTCATTAACTGGTATTTTGTAATTTTGAATGTGTGATAATAATTTAGGGTTGAAAATAAATCCATTTGAGCCTTTTATAAATGAAGGGACATTTGATGCAATCATATGCCTTGTCAAACTTTTAACTTAATAGTAAGGGCATCATGAGTAGTTTGTTGGGCCCATTCAACAATCTCTGATGCAAGGATTGAATTATTTAGAATGTATCTACTATCAATAAAGCCAATTTGTTTACCTCTATGACTATATCTCAAGCAATAGGTTTAATTGTGATGGAAATGATATTGACAAGGATTTTGTAATCTAGGTGTTGAGAAGCATAATTGGCCACCATCCTAGGAAAGATTCTTCATTCTCACTTTTAGGTGTTAAAATTTAACAATACGTAGATTGATGAAAGAGCCCAAAGAGCCTTTCCCCATGTTATCTAAGTACACATAGCAGTGGTCTTCTCTTATATGATTGGACATGATTTCAAGAACTTAGCTAGGAATTATTCATTTAACCTAAGGTTTTCTCATAATGCCATCATTGGAAAAGTATGATCAAATTCTTCTATTATGAAGAATTGGTCTATGTGTCTCTAGTAATCACTATAAAAATGTGAAAGACTAAGCTATTTTATTTTTTCTGTCTTATCTTATACCATTTTATGAGAATGGGGAGGCCAATGTACGAGAAGATATTTGGAAACTAGGCATGAAAATTACAAGTTAAAGAGACTGGGGGTGCCAAACTTACAGTACTCATTGTCCCTTGGTCGTCGATTTTCCCTGAGTGCCCTCAACCTTGTCCTCGGTGCTGGTATTGACCTTGTTTTAGCTCCAAACTCTTCGTCGGCGCTGGTATTGACCTTGTTTTCACTCCTCCAAACTCTTCCTCAGCATTGGTATTGACCTTTCACTTGTCCAATTTGACGAGCTACAACCTAGTTTAGTTAGGTTTTAGAGTATGCAAATTAAATTTAAAATTATGGCACCATTGAGAGTAGTGAATATAAATCAAGCAAAGCCTATTATGGCGCCATTTAGAGTAGTGAATATAAAGTAAGCCAATCCTATTATAGTCATGAGGGAAATAATAAAACTCCTAGGATACTTTGTGAAACCATTTTCCTTGGTTAAATGGAGGCCATAAAATATACCTTTGGATTTTTTCAATCTTCAAATATGAGGATTTGCAAGGTTCTTAGCAACATGAGTAATGGAAATAAGTGCAACAAGAATTTTTGAACACACATGGAATCTCCTTGCCAAAGAAAGGGGCTTCATAATTTAATATGATAATTTTTCTCAGCTCTAGAAATGATATGTTTCCTTAAAGCGGAAGGAAAAACCTAAGAGGTAAAAGAGATGCTTAAGAATCTCAACACTTCATTATGATCAACCCCCTTCTATCCATAGGAATTGAACCAATTGGGCTTGGCTAAGAATGATTTCCTATAACATTGAGTTTTATGCCACTATATATTTGACCTTAAAGCTTTCCAGAAAATATCTAGGCATTGAATATCCTAAATAATGTCACGTTTGTCCTCCAAGAGAGTGAGAAAGGAGTCATTAGAAAAATGACCATTGAATAGTTGGGCTAGTGATGGCAATGTTGATAGTGAGATGGGTGGTCATAGAGGTGGCCTACAAGCTATATTTGGAAAAAAAGAAGGATAGAAGCCATTGATTGGAGTAGTGAATATTGACATTAGTGTTTCCTTTTCCAACAAAGGGTCACTTTGAGAAATGGTGTTGGATTTGGCATTGGAATTTACTCTTTTCTTCTAACAAAAATGGTGATAGGCTAGATGTGTCTAATACTAGAAATATTCTCCCCTTTCTCCCAAGAAAAATTTTATGGGAGAAGGAATACATGATACTTTGAATTGTAATGAAGAGTCAATGCAAAATAAACTACTCCCTCTACTATCATACATGTTTTTGGGTTTATTCTTTCATTCTTCACGCTTGGAAAATTGCTCATTTGGAAATGGATTAAACAAGTGGAAAAACTTGGGCATGCATATGAGCTTATGAATTAGAACCTAAAGGGTATGTCATCAAAGGAAGATTTCCCATTTCTAACACTTTTTTGTTGAGGTGAGTTTAATAATACTATGGCTTGTTGCACCATAGAATTTGTTAGAGGTTTCCTAATATGACATCTCTATATGATCCTTGCTTAATTAGTTGTTGGATTTTATCTTTTCCTTTTTCTATTAATGACTTATTATATGATTGCATAGATGATATTTTTAATGTCATTGGGCCATATCAGTCTATAGGAAGTTGCTTTACTTCTCAAAGTATTATCAATAACCTTAATAATGAAAATAATGAAATTGTTATTTAATGGGTGCTTGGGGAAGGGTATTGAGTTTTACCCTAGTGAAAATTGTTGGTGTCTATGTATCATATTGCTTTGGCTCAAGAGGGGTATTGTTATCCCTTGTGATTATGTTTGAGGAAGTCTTCAAATGGATGCTATTTCCTTCAACCAAATTGATGTCATTAAATAGTCTTGTTATGAACCCCTCGCAAGTTGCTTGGATAATGTTAGTATTGGTAATTATGTTCCTTCTACTTATTATGCCCAAGCTTCCATAAATATGCATTTACTTAAAAATAACGATATAGTCACTTCAATCAAGTCACTTATGGTTGGGAGGTTTCTCCATGGTATGATTGTATGAATAGGTTAGTTTTGCATGATAGTGAATAAGCCTCAAATTTTTGCAAAGCCTATTCTCTTAGGTGAATGCTTGTGTTTTCTTCCTACTAAGTTCAAAATGTATATTTCTTAGTTTAATATTTTTTGCAAGGGTTTAGATACTACAAGGGATATATGATGCCACAAGTTAAACTCACATCCCCTAAGGAGGTGAGAAATAATGCCATGCTATGACATTTTTAAAGAGGGTAGAATTGCTCCCTACTTTGAGTCCCTATGTTGCTCTGGTCAAGTCCTTTCAAAATAATTTTCTTCTTCATGAAAGGATAAAAAGGTTATTGTGGGCGGTGTTAGATTTCTTGTTTCAAAGGAAACCATTAGATTTGCTACTAGGTTGAAAATTGAAGGTAGGAAGGCTCTTTATGAAATGAATGTTGTTGATGACACTAAGTCTTCTAACATAGGGGATGATTGAGAGGCTGAAAATGATATGAATTTTGTCCCTAGAAATGATATGGTGGCCATGGATGATGTCAAGGGTAAAGGAATTTAGGTGGACAATAAGTTTGATCTTGTGCATTTATGTTCTCATTGTGGCCATAACACCAATTCTCTTAATTATTTGGAGCAAATTCTAGAAACTTTGGAGGAAAGAGTCAATAATGTGCTTAATTTTAGTAATAAGGTGATCCATAGGTTACTTCTATGCTTCTACTGTAGAATGTTGTGTGGGAGTTCTAGAAAAGAAGGTTGAAGGGTAATCTTGATAGTCTTGTTTTAAAGAAGGATAGAAAGAAATACCCTAAGGATGATACTTTTTGTTTCCTTTTTGAAGATTGGGGATATGTGACTCCCCAAAAGACATGCTACAACTTGTAGTTTTTTCTTGTTGTTTGTTAGTTATTTATGTGCTATTTTTCTTTGTTCTTCTATTAATTATTTATAGTTAGTTATTTTTTGGTTTTTCTTTTCATATCCTCCGAGCTTGCTATGTAATAGGGTTGGGACCTTGGTTTCCCATTATATATAAAAAAAATAACCAAGTCAACTTATCTTTTGCAATTATTGGGATAAAGTGAGGATTTGGCATAGTTTAAGAAGACACCTCACTATTTATTGCTAAATCTGTTGTATTTGCTTAAGATATCTTAGAAATAATTTATCCATGTGTAACACAATAGTTTGCAAATATGGATAGTGATGCCTAGGTTAACTTAGAGTTTCACTTGGAATCAGAAGTAGACCTTTAAGAATTAAATTTGGAATCTAATAGACTATGTAAAGGCTTCATTAACCACATCAAAGATAAGTATATTCCTTTTAAACCACCTTATATAGCATTTTTTTACCAAATTCTGATTTATATTTCACCATAAAACCCCATAAAATTCATCTAGCACTAAATCTCTAACATATAAAAATATCGACATAAGTTGATGCAAGTCTTATCGATGACAATATACATATCCTCAGTATATCGGTAGGACATCAAAAGAGTCACACCGATAAAATTATATACCAAAAGAATGAGGGGTTTGTATTTCTTATCGGCAAGACAAAAGATATTGGCGTGACAATGAGAGGTCATATCGAGCTAAGTTACCTTTTGCCGATTGGAGAAAGGTAAAGTCTATTAGAGAGAGATTTCAAAACATTGCCTGAATCGCTATTGGTCTTGCCAATAAGGCAAAGGGAGGACTCACTCGGTGGGACAAGTGATGCCGGGGAGAGTTCAGAAAGTCTTACTGACCCCTTGGGTTACACCGATAGAACCAAGCATGCGGAGATAAAAGGTGTTGAGGAGACAATGTACATTGTCTTATCAAAGAAAAAGAGTATCGGTGAGACATTTCACTACGGGGAGATCTAGGAGACATCACAACAAGTATCATTTTGTCGACAAGATAAATGATTGGTCTCGATGACATAAGGCGATAAAGAAAACATGGATGTAAAGGGGAAATATGTACAAGATGTTAGGATGGAGGCCTGCAAGGCATTCTTGGATGATGATGCATTTGTAAAGACTCCTATATTCTTGTAACTAGTTTGAAGGATGAAACTAGAAGAGTACCAGAACAAATTCAAGAGTAGGAGAGAATTGAGACCTGATAGGTCTGAGTAGGAGAATGATGATGAGGTCAAGGCTAAATTAATGGAAGAATTCAATGGCATCACTCTTGAGGAGGGAAGAAGACTTGTGACTCAGGATGGTGTCTTACTTTTTCCTGAATGGGACATAGCTGATGTGGTTGCATTTAATGCTATCTTATAGTCCAAGCACCCTATACAAAATAGTGAAGAAGAGGTTAAGGCAGCTCTGCAAGACTCTGCCTTCAGTGAGGAGTATGAAACTCTGGCCATATGGGCATTCGCACCCCAGGGTAGAAAGCCAAATGTAACTGATATTAGCCCACACCTAAGGGGAGGGCTAATCATCAAGAGATCTTTTGAAACTTCAACAACAGAAGCTACAAGCTTGACAATAAATGTGGCCAAATTGGCCCAAAAGACAGCTGAGAGAGTGTTGGAACTATAAAATTTTGACAAATTCATTAACCTTCATGATTATTAGTCTCCTAAAAAAGGTTCAAAATATAGACATAAAAATCCTCATATAGCATTTTTTACCAAATTATGATTTATATTTTGCCATATAACCCCATAAAATTCATCTGGCACTAAATCTCTAACATATAAAAATATCGGCATAAGTAGATGCAGGTCTTATCGATGACAATATACATATCCTCAGTATATCAGTAGGACATCAGAAGGGTCACACCGATAAAATTATATACTAAAAGAATGCGGGTTTGTATTTCTTATCGGCAAGACAAAAGATATCAGCATGACGATGAGAGGTCATACCGAGCTAAGTTACCTTTTTCAGATTGGAGAAAGGTAAAGTCTATCAGAGAGACTTTGGTCATCGGAGAGAGATTTCAAAACACTGCCTGAAGTGCTATTGGTCTTCCCGATAAGGCAAAGGAGGGACTCACTCAGTGGGACAAGTGATGCCGGGAAGAGTTCAGAAAGTCTTACCGACCCCTCGGGTTACACTGACAAAACCAAGCATGCGGAGATAAAAGGTGTCGAGGAGATGATGCACATTGTCTTACCAAAGAAAAAGCATATCGGTGAGACATGTCACCGTGAGGAGATCTAGGAGACATCATGAAGAGTATCATTTTGTCGACAAGATGAATGATTGGTCTTGGCGACATAAGGAAATAAAGAAAACATATCGGTGAGACAAAGAGCTTTTGGAGTAAGGTGAAGAACCATTGGCCCGATTCATTAAGTCTGGGCGATAGTTGTTTCAGTAAAGGTCATGGTGATATAAGAAGTGAAAGGAAAGAAGCTGTCGAAGAGACTTGTGATATCGGGGAAACTACAAGACGTCTTGGTGGATAGGTGAACATTTAAAAAACGGATCAGCCAAAGATTTGAATTGTCTTGCCGGCATGATTTTTGATGTGACAGCGAGAGTTTCAAAAAACTTGCATGATTCATGTCTTAGTAAAGACATTAATGGCACCATGGAGCATAAAGATTTTTCATATCAAGATATGCTCATTTGAAATAATTGTTTCAAGGAATTGACAGCGAAGGAGAGCAAGGGAACGAGCGGAATGATAAAGGCATTCATCTAGCTTGGATCTGCCAAAAAATACAGTAAGTTTCTCATCTTGTCAGAATTTGTGAATTTTAATATGGAGGGCACTGGTTCAAGAAAAACAAAGGGAAAAGGATCCAGAGAGAGTAGTCAATCAAAAAAAAAGAGGCAAAAGACTGAATTGCAACCGGGTGGCACTGAAAGAAAGTTGAATCAAGACCTCATAGACCAGTTACCTAGTTTTGGGCCTAAGGCTAGGCATTCTGTGCAACTCAAAGTGGAAGTTGAAAAATTAGACGACAAGTGAAAATTCATAGGAGATGTTTGGACTCTAGTAAGAGGGTATGAGTTATTCAATTTCCATTATCATAGGAGAAATTGCTTTGAGCTGGTATGCAATCCATGGAGGCTCAATTTAGGGAAATTGGTGTGCCCTAATGTTTTTATTGATGTCGAATTGGTAAAATTACTGGTTGGACATTATGACTCAAAAAATAGGGCTATATGTGATTTGTCAAGGAATCCGTTGATACATGTATCTGAGAATGCAATCGTTGAGGTTTCCAGGATAGAGGGAATATGCAGTGAGAAATTAATAAGTGAGGAGCTCGACAGTGATTTCAGAAGGAGGGACACCATTTATAAAGGGTGGAGGTTACATTTGCATAGAATTAGGTGTCATGGCAAGCCTATTATGATGGAAGACAGTGAGGGACCACCCTTTCATGTAGATCTTTTCGAACCATACCTGAAATATACTTACTATTCAGTGGGGAAAGTATTGGGGATGGAGGTACCTGAGCATATGGCATTTGTGAACATGGTGATTGCTGCAGACATTCGATATCACAATTCCAGATCATTTGATTATGCTGCACATGTTTTTAAGGAGTTGGATGTAGGTTTGATGGCAATAAAGAATGGTGCCTCTATTCTCCATCTTAGGAATTGTTCACTACTGATGCACTTAGTGTTGTATTTTGGACAAGAGATAGGATTGTGGCCCCAGGAGCTGAGGATTTCTCAATCAGACAAGGAAGGTAGCCATTGCCTGTTCAATTTTGGACTATTATTTGGGACAACAGGTTTGCCAATTCAAATTTCCTACATTTTGAAGAATTCTTTGTGAAACCCTTGTATAGATTTTTCAATCATCCTTGTGATTACTCTTTATCTGAAGAAGTAGAAAGGTTTCTTAGGCCTAGGGATTATAATGGACCAATCGACCACAACTGGGTTGATTCGTATTGCTTGGATAATGCTACAATGATTAGGGTATATGGTTTTGAGGATACACCATTCATTTTGCCTAGAACAGTCCCAGATAGAATTGCATACTTAGAAATTGTTAGGCAAATGGATTTCTACAGTGTCATGAACTTAAGTTCATATGGAAAATAGGCCTTCATGCCTAGTACACTATGCTTTAGTGATTTTACTGTATTGTCTGATGAGGGTTACAATCTGATTCTAGATAAATTATTGCACTACAACATGAGAAGGGCACCATCAAGAAAAAACTTTGATC
>CM021103.1:492441042-492547819 GCA_007115665.2 Sequoiadendron giganteum
AAATAGGCAAGTCATTACGAAAAAAAATTGTCGGATACATAGCAAGGTCATCGGGCATTTTTGCGGTTCGTCGCAATTTTGACGGAACAATGCAGTTTTTTTTTTAAAAAAAAACTATTCGTTGAAATGTAGGCATATCAGGGTGACTCTGGGTGATATATCAAAGTAGTAGGAGGCTCCAAAGTGCATCCATAGGGATAATGATAGGACATAAGGATAGGTCAATCAAAGAGAGAAAGTTGATGTGCCAAGACCATGAGCATTTAATAGGGGTAGTAAAAGACAAGATGGATTGTCATCAATGCTCAGATTGGAAGAATTCATTATGAAAATTTAGATCACAATATGATTAACCCTGTTTGGACAAATGCAATAACATTAGTGTCAAGAGTTAAGAGGCCATTCAACTTTGAATTTCAATAAATTATTGTATGCATTGAGTAAGTGTTTACAAGGTAGAAAAAGGACAGTCATATGACTGTTTAAAATATCAAACATGTCAGTTGTTGTGTTTAATTAGGCTTACAGAGGTAGGGATTTATCATTTTTTGCATACATCTGCTGTCCAAGCTCTAGGCCTGCATTATTTGGTTACTATGTATGAGAAATGAGCAATGAATAATTGTAGAATATGGAGGCTATGGATGATATTATGATGGCCACATTTGATGTTGATCAACAATTGGAGCAAAATATAAAACCTATGATGAGTCATGAGATCAAGGGGACTATCATGGACAACAAGCACAACCTACAAACTGGATTCTAATTTTGCTAAAAAAGAAAAAATCAAACTAGTGAATATTAAACTACACACTAGAATCTAAATTTGTGGAAAATGAGCAATTTGGTGAGAAAGAGTACCTACAATGCGTCTTGGATACTTAGCTAGCGTATTAAAAAATAGGATTGCAAACCCAAAATTATTCTCACTCTGGAAATTCAATAGAAAAATACAGAATGTTATCCTAGATACTTAGCTCTTAGACAGTCAATAAAAAAATATGAGCATGATTATGAATGGTTTTACCTGGTCCCACTCTTGATCTCCATGTTTGAGAGCCTTCTCTTTAAGACCCCATGAATCCACTTTGATCCATTGCTGCCAAAAGAGATATTAATGTGTAAACAAGGAGCCACATTTAGACAAACTAGTTGTTGATTTATTCTAAGAAATTTAGAGAGTACAAAAAGAAGATACCTGATGGGGATCATGTGGGCTTCGTAGAGAAAGCATTGAAATATGGCTTCGAGTAGCAATGAAAAACTTTGGATTAGCTTCACAGTAAATCCTAACAGCATGACATTGAAAGTTGCTCAGGTACTGGGTCCTGTCCCCTAGATTAAATTAAGGAAAACATTATTGTAATCACAATATGTATAGAAGAATATGAATGCAAAGGAAAATGGATATTAGAAAAACATAAATGTAAATAAAAGTAGTGTGAGCAGAAAATGAATCTAAATTGGTCTTGAACAAATAAAATCATACCCAATTAGCATTAAGTTATATTGACCTTGTACTCATTGCCATTGTCAATCTTGAAGGTTACTTTGATGCCTTCTGCAGAAACTCTCTGGCCACGAGGCAAGAGAAGGCGGGAAAACCAAGTGTATATTGATGACTTCCTGACAATCAAAAAGAAAGAAGCAACCAGTCAACCCTATTAGAACATAATAATCTTATGAATTGATTTTATTTGTTTTACTGGCTAATGGATAGTGGACCTAGTTCTCTTGAATTGAGATACTACTAAGATGTGTTGACTGGTGATTTTAGACTACCGATATTCTGCTTCAATCTCTATAAGTTACTTTTGTCTTAAATATATTCAAGATAACTATGCAAAAAAAATTCCTGATCTCAGAAATTATGCAGATTATTTTGTTAATACTTCTCCATTTTGATATTTTCTTTCAAAAATTCATAGAAAGATATGTAACGCCATATTTGAAACTTACATATTTTAATTTTATTAGTTCTATAATTATAGTATATGATTCCAACAATTGTGAAACAGATAGGCAATATGTTGGATGAATGAAGTAAAATATGCAATTGGTAGGTGTAAAGCCAAATTCCTTAATCCTTGGCAGCATCCTTCTTTCCTGTTTTAAAACATGTGCTTTGGCACAGGGCATGAAAATCCATGTAAGTATAATGAAAAGGAGATTTTTGTCAGATATTATATTACAGTAAGTTGAATGAATGTAAGTAGAGATATTTTAGCATACCTGTAGATGGTACAAAATTTCATGGTTAAGTGGAAGCCTCCCATCAACAAAAAGATCCAAATATCCGTGTATCTATCTCAATTGAGCCTCTAAACCCTTCAGAGCTGTCAAATTTTCCACTAACCTATTATGCACAAAAGTCAAATTTTTGAGACCACTAAAATAAAATAAAAAAAATTACATTATGATCCAAATCCACACACAACACAATGTTCATAGTGAAAAGTTAGCACTTTCTTTCATCTTTGCATATTGATTTGATGCTTCAAACGATGTATTTCTTATATTGAAAAGTGCATTACTTACCTTATTGAGCTTCTCTTTGTTTTGAGAATAGTTTAATATTCTCTACTTAACAGGGCCAACCATGTGAAGGTGGAAGCTCATTTGGCCCCTCCTTCCCCCCCTCACATCACTCTCAATTCCCCATACCCAATCATATAACATTAATCATTCATTCATCCATTAATAACATATAACATTCATTCAGTCATCCATTAATAACATATAACATTCATTCATTAACATATAACATTTATGCATTAACATATTCACATTCATTCATTAACATATAACATTCATTTTTTCACTTTTTACATATTATTAAAAATATGGTTGTCAACTTGTCATAATATGATTACAATCACTTTTTTTTTGTTTCTTTTTTGTAGCTAAAAAAAGCTGAAGTGGAGTATCATTTTCAAAATCATTTGTCCCCCCTTCAGTTGTTCTGAGCTCTGCTCATGATCTTAATGTATGCCTAGTCGTGTACTCACAACGTGGATGTGGCTGCAAGGGGGGGTCTACTGCAATAGCAAAGAAATGTTAAATTGATATGTTTTATTATTATTGTTACACGTATTTCATTAATTAAAAGAACATTAGAGTGGTGCTCTTTACCTGATTGGGCCAAATCATGTTCCTGATATTGTCTTATAGCCTCATGCTCAACATGCTGAACACCCTCTATATCCTAATTTGGAGTTGAAACATGAAAGATTACATTAATTAATACACCAATTTTAATTAAATATGTTTAAAAGAACATTAGAGTGGTCCTCTTTACCTGATGGAGCCACATCATGTTCCTGATCTTGTCTAGCCTAATCATGCTCAACATGTTGATCACGCTCTACATGCTCTAAAGTTGAAACATGAAAGGTTACATTGATTAATACACCAAATGAAATTAAAGATGTTTAATTGTATTAATCCATACTACGTTTTGTATAGCACATGAATACCTCCAGTACCGAGATGCACACCATGGTCTTCATCAGAAGGTTGTGCTCCACCCTTAGTAGGCTACATTCCAATGTCATGTGCAGTATTATCATTGCTTATATGTGTAAAACAAATAGGCACATTATTATGGTAGAAATTAATATTGAATAGATTGCACAAGTATTGAATTTGAAATTAACTTTATTGAGTTTATTTACCTGCGTGTTGGATGCAGTGGAATATTGTGTTTGCCAAGTCGAGACTCTTAGTTGTTCAGTCAGGGCTCCATAGCCTTGGTGGAAGGAAATCTTCAGGTCCTCTTCTATGGGCACTCTGTTGAAATCAAAGCCTTGCATTTTTGCATGCGATCATGAATTTTTCTTCTATGGTGTGATAAAACCAAAATTGTTTGCAATTTATTATTTGGATGCAATATTTCATTTATTGATACTTACAAATCGTGCAACTATTTTCATATAACCACCAAAGCCAAGTTTGTGTTGTCCGTGTTTTTCTAGTCTTGCCTTTGTTGCCTTCGATGTGTCAGGCAGCCTATGAAAAAATTGAAATACGTTAGATTATGTAAAAAGAAAGAGTAATCAGTATATAATTAAATTGTTCATAGTATCACATACCTTGCTTGGCCCGGTGGTGTCTTTCCTTTCTTCTTTTCAGCCTTCTCCTTTCCATTAGACACCAAGTCCTTCCACTCCCTTTCTAGAATCATGGGGGGACGCTCGTACTTTCTGTTCTTCTTTAAATGTGACCTATATTGGTCCCTCACATACTTTAGATAGGTACCAGCTTTCTTAAGGACCTTGGTTCAATTGAATGTTTTATCACCGAACAACACAACTAAATAGTTAATGAGCTCATCTTTTAAATCTTAATTTTGGGCCTTCCATTGTGTATGTATGGTGGGCCTGGAGAGATCCAATGTAATATCACTTAGATGTTTATAAAAAACATAATTTCCTACAAAATGATCATGGGATCATTAGTCTATAAAGAGTGATCAATAAGTAAATTTCAATTGGATTATATACAATAATAATTAAATTTTTTAAAAGTACTTAGGACCTTCTCTATCTTTATGGGAAGGAAATCCTCGGTCACCACAAATGTGACCGGCAATGCTCCCATACTAGTAATACGGGAAGATCCAAGAAATGCTGCTAAAACATCACCAGTACTAGCGGCCTCTGTATTGACAAGTACTGACACATGTAGTGGCATGTGTTCGCTACCAGATGGTGGACTACTGAATGCTTGCATGGTATGTGTTGTCGACATTTCAGTCGACAATATAGGCACAGATGATGGGGTTGGACAAAGTGTTGTATGTGCAAGAAGATCAAGATTGACACTTGTACCATTCCCTACTTTCCAAGAAACACTTGCTATACCTTGATCATGGCTAGCAGCATGATGAGGACACAAATAATCCTGTAAAAACAACAAATATTTTAGTTCATGACATAAAAGAGTATAAAATATTAAACCATGAATGAACTTATGTTATAATTAAAGATCTCATGATAGCTTACTTGCAAGTTCTATGCTCTCTCAGACAATAGTTTAACCCTTTCTCTTATCTCATCTGTTTGAGGCACTACGAATACCAACTTAAGGATTTCTTGATTGCATTTTTTTTGGGCCTTCCTCTTCATATCCGCAAGGTTTGTGGAAAATGCGATGTCATCATCACATAATAGTGACTCCACCTCCATATGGATGTTCTCCTATATTGTTGGTGCCTTTCCTCGATTAGTTGACTGCAACAAGAATATTAAAAACATTATCAAAATTAACCCAATAAACTCATGAAAAAAACATAATAATAAAACATTTTGCTTGTATCTAATTTGTACAATTATAATGAGGTAAACCTGTCAAATAGAAGCGCCTGAAGATGGATTATGATCTGTGCTCTAGGCTAGAGCCTTCCTTGTATGATCAATGTCTCACTGTGACAAAAATTAAATATAAAAAATATTACCAAAATGAAACCAACAGACTTACAAAAAAAAACATAATAATAAAATGGTATATTGGAGTCATTAATTGGAGGTTAGGTAAAATGGTATAGTGTACATACCACCCCTATAGTAATTGTCTTTGTATCTAAGCAATTCAAATTGTAATCGATTAGCAACTATTCTCCTGCAGTTATTTATTTTATCGCACATACGAATACACGATTTCCCTCTCGCGCCTCGAATATACAATTGGGTTGCTTATTTGTTGACCGAGGTCATGTACTATTTATAAACCTTGCAATATTCCCTGATGTTTTTGGCCTCCCATCAATGTACCTAGCCACTCCTTTATTTTGATCCTTATCTTTTAGTTGTATATAATTTGCTGATAGTGCATACCAATGCATACTTCGTGTATATCGAACCAGCTGCACCCAATCTTTGTAACTGTAATAGGGTCAACATACTCCATCAACTCAGTAACTTTTTGTAATAGAACTTTATGTCGTCCATGCAAAATAGGCCCAAACCATGTAATGACGATGGTGCTATGTGATATATCCTCTCATTGACACAAATATCAGTGTTTATTGGAGGAAGTTCCTTGGGTACCCATTGTTTCCGTAGATGTTTGTACCTCAAGGGCACCTCAATGTCGCCTATGCTTTCATCATCATAAGAACATGACCCCCCTTCAGCAAGAAAAAATTCCATGCATTTACGGAATTTTCTTCCAATCTTTTGACCTCTAGTTGGTCTCCCTCTTTTAGACCTACTACATGTCTCGCTTTACTCTTCTCTTCCTGAATTTCCCCTGCTTGAGGAAGACAAATCTGACAAATACCTATTTGGTGGTACCTACACTCATAAGGATTTTGGATGAAGTTCTTTCATGGTGATGTGATCCAAAGGTGACATTATGATTAATCTATCATTTCATCGCTAGAATTTGACAGGTTATAAGGTAATCAAGTCTTGATAGATTGCAAGTTATTGTTACTACCATCCAAATGTGTCCATCACAAATCAAATCTACTTAACGTTTTAACTCCCAAACTTTGTAATAAGTGTAAAGTGTGACTGTGGTCCACCAATTACACAACCAAGGTGTCAAATGTATTCTCTATTTGTAATCAGAGGACTTTTGCTCTTCATTCAAGTAAATAAACTTGAAGGGAAACACCACCAAGTGGTTTATTGTACACCTATATGACTAAAAATAGCACCAAATCTACATTTAATTTCCATATGTCTAAGTGGTTAATGGGGAGGGAGTGTGTACTAGGCCTAGTAAAGTTATCATAAGTTTATGCTTTGGCAATAAAAAATGTTTAAGTCATCTTAAATCTTCTTATGTCTAATTGCTAGGAGACTTTTGGTATGTTTTAAGGTAGGATGAGTGGACACATCAATGTTCTAATTCTCTATGAAAAGGTTTCAACATCTTTAAATAGTGAAAGTTAGTGCTCATAGTCATTTGAAACAACAACATTTTGATTATGTATGATGGTAGGATTTGATAACTTACAAGAATTGGCTACCCAACAAACTTAAAGTTAAAAGAAAAATTTTCAGTTTAAGGGGTTAGCACTTTCTTTCATCTTTGCATATTGGTTTGGTGCTTCAAATGATGCATTTTTTATCCCACTTCTATCATATTGTATTCCCATCACATTGCAATTGTTCTAGGAGTTGATACCAAAATTTCATATCAGATACCACATTCTTGAAGCAATTTTCTGTGTTTTTACAATTTTTCTGAAGTTGTTTTGTGTTGTATGGATCCATACAAGCTTGAAATTCTCTGAGATCATTGGTGTAGATAAATATATGTGTTCCCTTTCATTTGCATTTGTTTTGAAGTTCTCAATCACTATTTTGTGGGATTAAACAATCAAATACAGGGACTGCCCTGTTGTGCCTGTGTAAGGGTTTGAGGGCTAAATAGAAATGACATCCACCAATCCACCCACTATCTTGGAACTCTAACTCGGTGGATTGGTGTGCATCATGGTATGATAGAGGTTCATTGCATTTAGGGGTCTTTTAAAGCAAGAAACTTGGCATTGAATTGATGCCCTAGGGCTGACAGGGGCAATTTTCTTGTGAATTTGTGGTTGTTAAGTCAGGGTTTATCGATTTAAGAGATATCTTGGTAGAGTCATGGTGACACTGTTTGATGGTCCAATCTCTACTTCGAAACAAAAATATTTCTAACAACTCTAAGAGCTATAATGAGATGGCATTAAAGGAACCTTCATATGAAGGATCTTCTAATGAAGGACCTTTGAATTAAGGTCTTCATTTGAAGGTCCTTCATGCCAAGGTTCCTTTTATAAAGAATTTTGAACATGAAATATTTAAAATAAAAAATACCTTCATTTGAAAGTCTTGACATGGCATCATTTTTGAATGAAGGTTCTTCATTCAAAGGTCATGATGACATCACCTTCAAATGAAGGTTCTTCATTAACTGGTATTTTGTAATTTTGAATGTGTGATAATAATTTAGGGTTGAAAATAAATCCATTTGAGCCTTTTATAAATGAAGGGACATTTGATGCAATCATATGCCTTGTCAAACTTTTAACTTAATAGTAAGGGCATCATGAGTAGTTTGTTGGGCCCATTCAACAATCTCTGATGCAAGGATTGAATTATTTAGAATGTATCTACTATCAATAAAGCCAATTTGTTTACCTCTATGACTATATCTCAAGCAATAGGTTTAATTGTGATGGAAATGATATTGACAAGGATTTTGTAATCTAGGTGTTGAGAAGCATAATTGGCCACCATCCTAGGAAAGATTCTTCATTCTCACTTTTAGGTGTTAAAATTTAACAATACGTAGATTGATGAAAGAGCCCAAAGAGCCTTTCCCCATGTTATCTAAGTACACATAGCAGTGGTCTTCTCTTATATGATTGGACATGATTTCAAGAACTTAGCTAGGAATTATTCATTTAACCTAAGGTTTTCTCATAATGCCATCATTGGAAAAGTATGATCAAATTCTTCTATTATGAAGAATTGGTCTATGTGTCTCTAGTAATCACTATAAAAATGTGAAAGACTAAGCTATTTTATTTTTTCTGTCTTATCTTATACCATTTTATGAGAATGGGGAGGCCAATGTACGAGAAGATATTTGGAAACTAGGCATGAAAATTACAAGTTAAAGAGACTGGGGGTGCCAAACTTACAGTACTCATTGTCCCTTGGTCGTCGATTTTCCCTGAGTGCCCTCAACCTTGTCCTCGGTGCTGGTATTGACCTTGTTTTAGCTCCAAACTCTTCGTCGGCGCTGGTATTGACCTTGTTTTCACTCCTCCAAACTCTTCCTCAGCATTGGTATTGACCTTTCACTTGTCCAATTTGACGAGCTACAACCTAGTTTAGTTAGGTTTTAGAGTATGCAAATTAAATTTAAAATTATGGCACCATTGAGAGTAGTGAATATAAATCAAGCAAAGCCTATTATGGCGCCATTTAGAGTAGTGAATATAAAGTAAGCCAATCCTATTATAGTCATGAGGGAAATAATAAAACTCCTAGGATACTTTGTGAAACCATTTTCCTTGGTTAAATGGAGGCCATAAAATATACCTTTGGATTTTTTCAATCTTCAAATATGAGGATTTGCAAGGTTCTTAGCAACATGAGTAATGGAAATAAGTGCAACAAGAATTTTTGAACACACATGGAATCTCCTTGCCAAAGAAAGGGGCTTCATAATTTAATATGATAATTTTTCTCAGCTCTAGAAATGATATGTTTCCTTAAAGCGGAAGGAAAAACCTAAGAGGTAAAAGAGATGCTTAAGAATCTCAACACTTCATTATGATCAACCCCCTTCTATCCATAGGAATTGAACCAATTGGGCTTGGCTAAGAATGATTTCCTATAACATTGAGTTTTATGCCACTATATATTTGACCTTAAAGCTTTCCAGAAAATATCTAGGCATTGAATATCCTAAATAATGTCACGTTTGTCCTCCAAGAGAGTGAGAAAGGAGTCATTAGAAAAATTACCATTGAATAGTTGGGCTACTGATGGCAATGTTGATAGTGAGATGGGTGGTCATAGAGGTGGCCTACAAGCTATATTTGGAAAAAAAGAAGGATAGAAGCCATTGATTGGAGTAGTGAATATTGACATTAGTGTTTCCTTTTCCAACAAAGGGTCACTTTGAGAAATGGTGTTGGATTTGGCATTGGAATTTACTCTTTTCTTCTAACAAAAATGGTGATAGGCTAGATGTGTCTAATACTAGAAATATTCTCCCCTTTCTCCCAAGAAAAATTTTATGGGAGAAGGAATACATGATACTTTGAATTGTAATGAAGAGTCAATGCAAAATAAACTACTCCCTCTACTATCATACATGTTTTTGGGTTTATTCTTTCATTCTTCACGCTTGGAAAATTGCTCATTTGGAAATGGATTAAACAAGTGGAAAAACTTGGGCATGCATATGAGCTTATGAATTAGAACCTAAAGGGTATGTCATCAAAGGAAGATTTCCCATTTCTAACACTTTTTTGTTGAGGTGAGTTTAATAATACTATGGCTTGTTGCACCATAGAATTTGTTAGAGGTTTCCTAATATGACATCTCTATATGATCCTTGCTTAATTAGTTGTTGGATTTTATCTTTTCCTTTTTCTATTAATGACTTATTATATGATTGCATAGATGATATTTTTAATGTCATTGGGCCATATCAGTCTATAGGAAGTTGCTTTACTTCTCAAAGTATTATCAATAACCTTAATAATGAAAATAATGAAATTGTTATTTAATGGGTGCTTGGGGAAGGGTATTGAGTTTTACCCTAGTGAAAATTGTTGGTGTCTATGTATCATATTGCTTTGGCTCAAGAGGGGTATTGTTATCCCTTGTGATTATGTTTGAGGAAGTCTTCAAATGGATGCTATTTCCTTCAACCAAATTGATGTCATTAAATAGTCTTGTTATGAACCCCTCGCAAGTTGCTTGGATAATGTTAGTATTGGTAATTATGTTCCTTCTACTTATTATGCCCAAGCTTCCATAAATATGCATTTACTTAAAAATAACGATATAGTCACTTCAATCAAGTCACTTATGGTTGGGAGGTTTCTCCATGGTATGATTGTATGAATAGGTTAGTTTTGCATGATAGTGAATAAGCCTCAAATTTTTGCAAAGCCTATTCTCTTAGGTGAATGCTTGTGTTTTCTTCCTACTAAGTTCAAAATGTATATTTCTTAGTTTAATATTTTTTGCAAGGGTTTAGATACTACAAGGGATATATGATGCCACAAGTTAAACTCACATCCCCTAAGGAGGTGAGAAATAATGCCATGCTATGACATTTTTAAAGAGGGTAGAATTGCTCCCTACTTTGAGTCCCTATGTTGCTCTGGTCAAGTCCTTTCAAAATAATTTTCTTCTTCATGAAAGGATAAAAAGGTTATTGTGGGCGGTGTTAGATTTCTTGTTTCAAAGGAAACCATTAGATTTGCTACTAGGTTGAAAATTGAAGGTAGGAAGGCTCTTTATGAAATGAATGTTGTTGATGACACTAAGTCTTCTAACATAGGGGATGATTGAGAGGCTGAAAATGATATGAATTTTGTCCCTAGAAATGATATGGTGGCCATGGATGATGTCAAGGGTAAAGGAATTTAGGTGGACAATAAGTTTGATCTTGTGCATTTATGTTCTCATTGTGGCCATAACACCAATTCTCTTAATTATTTGGAGCAAATTCTAGAAACTTTGGAGGAAAGAGTCAATAATGTGCTTAATTTTAGTAATAAGGTGATCCATAGGTTACTTCTATGCTTCTACTGTAGAATGTTGTGTGGGAGTTCTAGAAAAGAAGGTTGAAGGGTAATCTTGATAGTCTTGTTTTAAAGAAGGATAGAAAGAAATACCCTAAGGATGATACTTTTTGTTTCCTTTTTGAAGATTGGGGATATGTGACTCCCCAAAAGACATGCTACAACTTGTAGTTTTTTCTTGTTGTTTGTTAGTTATTTATGTGCTATTTTTCTTTGTTCTTCTATTAATTATTTATAGTTAGTTATTTTTTGGTTTTTCTTTTCATATCCTCCGAGCTTGCTATGTAATAGGGTTGGGACCTTGGTTTCCCATTATATATAAAAAAAATAACCAAGTCAACTTATCTTTTGCAATTATTGGGATAAAGTGAGGATTTGGCATAGTTTAAGAAGACACCTCACTATTTATTGCTAAATCTGTTGTATTTGCTTAAGATATCTTAGAAATAATTTATCCATGTGTAACACAATAGTTTGCAAATATGGATAGTGATGCCTAGGTTAACTTAGAGTTTCACTTGGAATCAGAAGTAGACCTTTAAGAATTAAATTTGGAATCTAATAGACTATGTAAAGGCTTCATTAACCACATCAAAGATAAGTATATTCCTTTTAAACCACCTTATATAGCATTTTTTTACCAAATTCTGATTTATATTTCACCATAAAACCCCATAAAATTCATCTAGCACTAAATCTCTAACATATAAAAATATCGACATAAGTTGATGCAAGTCTTATCGATGACAATATACATATCCTCAGTATATCGGTAGGACATCAAAAGAGTCACACCGATAAAATTATATACCAAAAGAATGAGGGGTTTGTATTTCTTATCGGCAAGACAAAAGATATTGGCGTGACAATGAGAGGTCATATCGAGCTAAGTTACCTTTTGCCGATTGGAGAAAGGTAAAGTCTATTAGAGAGAGATTTCAAAACATTGCCTGAATCGCTATTGGTCTTGCCAATAAGGCAAAGGGAGGACTCACTCGGTGGGACAAGTGATGCCGGGGAGAGTTCAGAAAGTCTTACTGACCCCTTGGGTTACACCGATAGAACCAAGCATGCGGAGATAAAAGGTGTTGAGGAGACAATGTACATTGTCTTATCAAAGAAAAAGAGTATCGGTGAGACATTTCACTACGGGGAGATCTAGGAGACATCACAACAAGTATCATTTTGTCGACAAGATAAATGATTGGTCTCGATGACATAAGGCGATAAAGAAAACATGGATGTAAAGGGGAAATATGTACAAGATGTTAGGATGGAGGCCTGCAAGGCATTCTTGGATGATGATGCATTTGTAAAGACTCCTATATTCTTGTAACTAGTTTGAAGGATGAAACTAGAAGAGTACCAGAACAAATTCAAGAGTAGGAGAGAATTGAGACCTGATAGGTCTGAGTAGGAGAATGATGATGAGGTCAAGGCTAAATTAATGGAAGAATTCAATGGCATCACTCTTGAGGAGGGAAGAAGACTTGTGACTCAGGATGGTGTCTTACTTTTTCCTGAATGGGACATAGCTGATGTGGTTGCATTTAATGCTATCTTATAGTCCAAGCACCCTATACAAAATAGTGAAGAAGAGGTTAAGGCAGCTCTGCAAGACTCTGCCTTCAGTGAGGAGTATGAAACTCTGGCCATATGGGCATTCGCACCCCAGGGTAGAAAGCCAAATGTAACTGATATTAGCCCACACCTAAGGGGAGGGCTAATCATCAAGAGATCTTTTGAAACTTCAACAACAGAAGCTACAAGCTTGACAATAAATGTGGCCAAATTGGCCCAAAAGACAGCTGAGAGAGTGTTGGAACTATAAAATTTTGACAAATTCATTAACCTTCATGATTATTAGTCTCCTAAAAAAGGTTCAAAATATAGACATAAAAATCCTCATATAGCATTTTTTACCAAATTATGATTTATATTTTGCCATATAACCCCATAAAATTCATCTGGCACTAAATCTCTAACATATAAAAATATCGGCATAAGTAGATGCAGGTCTTATCGATGACAATATACATATCCTCAGTATATCAGTAGGACATCAGAAGGGTCACACCGATAAAATTATATACTAAAAGAATGCGGGTTTGTATTTCTTATCGGCAAGACAAAAGATATCAGCATGACGATGAGAGGTCATACCGAGCTAAGTTACCTTTTTCAGATTGGAGAAAGGTAAAGTCTATCAGAGAGACTTTGGTCATCGGAGAGAGATTTCAAAACACTGCCTGAAGTGCTATTGGTCTTCCCGATAAGGCAAAGGAGGGACTCACTCAGTGGGACAAGTGATGCCGGGAAGAGTTCAGAAAGTCTTACCGACCCCTCGGGTTACACTGACAAAACCAAGCATGCGGAGATAAAAGGTGTCGAGGAGATGATGCACATTGTCTTACCAAAGAAAAAGCATATCGGTGAGACATGTCACCGTGAGGAGATCTAGGAGACATCATGAAGAGTATCATTTTGTCGACAAGATGAATGATTGGTCTTGGCGACATAAGGAAATAAAGAAAACATATCGGTGAGACAAAGAGCTTTTGGAGTAAGGTGAAGAACCATTGGCCCGATTCATTAAGTCTGGGCGATAGTTGTTTCAGTAAAGGTCATGGTGATATAAGAAGTGAAAGGAAAGAAGCTGTCGAAGAGACTTGTGATATCGGGGAAACTACAAGACGTCTTGGTGGATAGGTGAACATTTAAAAAACGGATCAGCCAAAGATTTGAATTGTCTTGCCGGCATGATTTTTGATGTGACAGCGAGAGTTTCAAAAAACTTGCATGATTCATGTCTTAGTAAAGACATTAATGGCACCATGGAGCATAAAGATTTTTCATATCAAGATATGCTCATTTGAAATAATTGTTTCAAGGAATTGACAGCGAAGGAGAGCAAGGGAACGAGCGGAATGATAAAGGCATTCATCTAGCTTGGATCTGCCAAAAAATACAGTAAGTTTCTCATCTTGTCAGAATTTGTGAATTTTAATATGGAGGGCACTGGTTCAAGAAAAACAAAGGGAAAAGGATCCAGAGAGAGTAG
This sequence comes from Sequoiadendron giganteum, assembly GCA_007115665.2. Lineage (NCBI taxonomy): Eukaryota > Viridiplantae > Streptophyta > Pinopsida > Cupressales > Cupressaceae > Sequoiadendron > Sequoiadendron giganteum. The sequence goes on from CM021103.1 coordinate 492,455,376, forward strand.
TCAATCAAAAAAAAAGAGGCAAAAGACTGAATTGCAACCGGGTGGCACTGAAAGAAAGTTGAATCAAGACCTCATAGACCAGTTACCTAGTTTTGGGCCTAAGGCTAGGCATTCTGTGCAACTCAAAGTGGAAGTTGAAAAATTAGACGACAAGTGAAAATTCATAGGAGATGTTTGGACTCTAGTAAGAGGGTATGAGTTATTCAATTTCCATTATCATAGGAGAAATTGCTTTGAGCTGGTATGCAATCCATGGAGGCTCAATTTAGGGAAATTGGTGTGCCCTAATGTTTTTATTGATGTCGAATTGGTAAAATTACTGGTTGGACATTATGACTCAAAAAATAGGGCTATATGTGATTTGTCAAGGAATCCGTTGATACATGTATCTGAGAATGCAATCGTTGAGGTTTCCAGGATAGAGGGAATATGCAGTGAGAAATTAATAAGTGAGGAGCTCGACAGTGATTTCAGAAGGAGGGACACCATTTATAAAGGGTGGAGGTTACATTTGCATAGAATTAGGTGTCATGGCAAGCCTATTATGATGGAAGACAGTGAGGGACCACCCTTTCATGTAGATCTTTTCGAACCATACCTGAAATATACTTACTATTCAGTGGGGAAAGTATTGGGGATGGAGGTACCTGAGCATATGGCATTTGTGAACATGGTGATTGCTGCAGACATTCGATATCACAATTCCAGATCATTTGATTATGCTGCACATGTTTTTAAGGAGTTGGATGTAGGTTTGATGGCAATAAAGAATGGTGCCTCTATTCTCCATCTTAGGAATTGTTCACTACTGATGCACTTAGTGTTGTATTTTGGACAAGAGATAGGATTGTGGCCCCAGGAGCTGAGGATTTCTCAATCAGACAAGGAAGGTAGCCATTGCCTGTTCAATTTTGGACTATTATTTGGGACAACAGGTTTGCCAATTCAAATTTCCTACATTTTGAAGAATTCTTTGTGAAACCCTTGTATAGATTTTTCAATCATCCTTGTGATTACTCTTTATCTGAAGAAGTAGAAAGGTTTCTTAGGCCTAGGGATTATAATGGACCAATCGACCACAACTGGGTTGATTCGTATTGCTTGGATAATGCTACAATGATTAGGGTATATGGTTTTGAGGATACACCATTCATTTTGCCTAGAACAGTCCCAGATAGAATTGCATACTTAGAAATTGTTAGGCAAATGGATTTCTACAGTGTCATGAACTTAAGTTCATATGGAAAATAGGCCTTCATGCCTAGTACACTATGCTTTAGTGATTTTACTGTATTGTCTGATGAGGGTTACAATCTGATTCTAGATAAATTATTGCACTACAACATGAGAAGGGCACCATCAAGAAAAAACTTTGATCCAGAGGGATATATCCACTCTGCCAGAAAAAGAATAAATTTTGGAGGGTATCAGCATATACCCCATCCATCTGATGACATAATTAGGAACCTGGAGGCAAAGGAAGCATAAATGGTGATTGAGAAACATGATCAGGAGTTGATGGATGTTGAATTGTTATCCTCCATTAAAGGGATATCTGATGTAGATAGGCCACAAAGCTCATCTGGGAAGGTATCAAGAATGAAGACTCAGGATTAGGCCTATGTTGCCAAAGAAATAGATGTTGAGGAAACCATGGATGTAGATACAAGACATGAAGTCTATAGGTATTTTATATCAGATGATGAATTTATAAAGACCTCAGAGTTTAAGACATTTTTATATAAGAAAAAAGGGAAAGAGATAAGGGGATAGGTTGACAATGTCACTTCAGGAAATGAAGATCAACTGTTAAAAATCCTAAAGGATGAGGTAGACAAAGAGATGATTAATATGACCCCTGAAAAGGGAAGGGAGATGCTAGAAAAGGCAGGTGTTATGATTTTTCCAAGTTTGGATATGAATTATGGATTAGTCTTTGATAGTTTCTTAAAAGATAACAATGCTACCCACAAGCTTAGCATAGAGAAGGTGACAGAGGTATACACAGGATCAAGACACAATCCTGATGATGAAAAATTGATGATTTGGGCCTTGTATCCTCCTCACAAGAAATCAATTGTTATCGATACTGAGAAGGCATTCAGACATATCATGACCCTGAAGGCTAGGGAGGTTGATCCTGTAGCAACTACAGATATTGGGATAAATATAGCCAAGTTGAATAAAGCCCAAATCCAAGCATTGATCAGGGAAAGGGAGATGTATAAAACCAATAATGAAAGGATGTTGAGAGAGAATGAACGCCTGAAAGACTTGGTAGGTGCTATAACAGAGCCAAAAAAGATGCTCACCCAAGGTGAGAGTTCATAGAAAAAGGACCATTGGGAAGGATCAACTGCATACTCTCAAGGGAAAATGGATGCACTCGCTGCAATAATCAAAAGAAGGCAGGTCATTTTGACCACTTGGTTAAAAAAACTCTGGGGAAAACATTCACAATACATGGATGCAATAAATGAACACAGGAGAGTGGATAGCAGAATCTAGGAAAAAAATGAGGAATTAGAGCAAAACGATACTCCTAGTAATACAAAGATTGAAAATGCTAATTGTATCATGGATAGGCACAGGGATATCTTTGGGTTACAAGGAGATGTGCAAGGATATACAGAGGTTGCTGAAGATAGATTGACCAAGTTATATGATGATGAAGAGAACCGAAAGAAGTGACTATGTGGAAAAATGAATGCGAAACAATACTCCAAGATATGTTGAAGACAACCACTATGAAGGATGTGACATTGGATGAAGCATGTGAGAAGAATGAGTTAATGATAATGATGGAGATTGTGATCCGTGATGCATTGGGAGATGTTGATACTCATGAGTGCCAGTATTATACAGAGCATATGTCTGCAATCCATTTATGGCTAAATAGAAATTAATTAATAGGGAATTTGCTAAACTTTTTATGCTTTAAATTTTTTTGAAAAGGAACGTCCTTTTGCAAACTGATGTATAAATATCCATTGTTGGATAATTAAAAGAAGGTAGAAGATAGTAGAATTAGGATAGGATAGACTATTGTAAGCACTACATTTTTAGAATGATGACATTCGAGGAGACTATGTTGCATGTATGAATTTTGAAGAAGATAATGAAAGACTGTTGATTTAGTGGCTTCATTCTGGTATCAATTGTTTGTTGGATTCTTGCAATTATTTTATTGTCTCCAATTTGATGTTTCTTGATTATTTAAATTGAAGTATCAAGTATATATTCAATTTATCAGTGCACCTTTGTTGTTTTTATGTGATTTAATTTATTGGATCTTTAATGAAGAATCAAATCTCTTTCAATCAAGTACAGTAATCTGGGAATTTCATTTGGATCAGTAAGAAGAATCAGATAATCAGATTTGATATTCTACCTCAAGTAGGGTTTATCAATTACATATTTGCATGTTTATACCAGTTATAAACTCATAATTATATGTCGAACAATTAGAGAGCTTGCTAGATAGGAACCATTCATTGAAGGCTTTCATTTGACTCTGTTTTACCCAATAAGGCATTGGTCTCCCTTATTTTCATTACATTAGTATTATCCATTTCATTTGACATCTCTTAATTGAGCATATTAATTCATACCTTGATATTGCATATACAATTTTTACCAAATTAGGATCATATATTTCCACTATCAAATTTCCATTTGTGGATAAGTAGGTCAAGTAGGAAACATAATTCAAAATCTATATCATTCAAAATGGAGATAGCCATAAGAAATGCACTAGAGGATGCTGATACACACAAGCAGCTAGCTTACTGAGATTATCTATCAAACATCTATTTATGGCTTAATAGAGCATAATTTCTAGTTTGTTATTGTTGTTAAGCAAAAGACATTTCTCAAAGGATGTGCCCTTTCACAATTTTGATATATTTATATCTATTTCATAATGTAAAATAGACATAGGCAGATAGGATAATGATACAGTAGATAGTTTGCAATGAAACTTTCCTTTAAAAGACTCAGATGCATGTATGAATTTTGATGAAGTTAATGAAGATGTCTGAACTTGTGGCTTAATCTTGGTATCAGCTGTTTGTGGAATTATACAGTTATCTGGTTGTCTCCATTTTGATGCTTTTCTATTGTTTAAATTGATATATCAAGCATTTATATATTCAGCTTATCGATACACATTTGTTGTATTTGTGTGATGTGATTATTTGGTTCTTTCAAGTAAATATTAAACCCTTCTAGTCAATCATAGTAACTGAAGATTATTAATTGGATCAATAAGAAGAATCACATAACTAGGATTGTCATTCTATCTCAAGTAGAGTTTGCTAGTCATTTACTTGCACATTTATACAAGTTATAAACTACATCTATGTGCCAAACACTTTGAATTATTGCCATCATAGATTACACTTTTATAGATCTTCATTAGACTCCATACACCCAACAAGGCAGTGGTCTCACGCTTTCATCTTTTGGTTTATCCATTTTATTTTTTACATCTGTTAACTGAACATATTCTAATATAATTCAAATATAATTAAAATTAAAAACATCATAAATTAATTATGTAACCACATAAGTCAAATATAATTCTATCAAGAAATTAATATCAAATAGATAATACAATCACATAGCTCATACATTTCAATGTCATTGATCTTCTTCTTCATCCAACTCTTGTCTGTATCATTCGATCCAGATTCAACATTGTAAGGATTGGTCATATCATCATCATCATCATTGATATCAGTTTTGATAATGTCATCATCCACACTGATATCATCTTCATTAACATTAACTCCTACATCATCATGATCTAGTTCCTCCTCTTCGACATCTTCGTCAGGCACATCATCAACTAACTGTTGATCCTGATCATCATCTACATCATCTTCTATTTCTTTAGTATCTTCTTCTTCCACCACATTATACTTTACCGACCTTCCTCTTGGATCATGTCTAGCAACATATGACCAACCCGCTTTACCTAGAACCTCTAAGTAAAATACCTTCTCACATTGGCTTGGAAGAACATAGGGCTCATTTCCAGCTCGCTCAAAATACCTTGTATTAACCATGGTAAATCCATTATCATGTTCAATAACAGTTCTCTTAGGATCATTTTCATTCAATCGTAGCATGTACCATAGGACAACAAACAAAACTAATTTGAAGGAATTAATGTCACACTTAAGTATATCATCCAAAATCCCATAGTATTGATTTTCTGAGACTTTTGGATGTATATCGCTTCTAGATGAAACATTAGTCACCTGGAAGACTATAGTTATCCCAAAATCACAAATTTTCTTCGTGTCATCCAACTTTTTGATTCAAAATTTATGACCATTGCACCACATAGCCTTGTGGTGTTTCACCTGCAATATGTCAAACATGCAAAACTTATTGCAATATCGTCAGTTGATAAACATATTTATTCTTGGACGAATGTATGCAAAGAAAAAAATATCAACATATATATACATCAATATATTTATACATACTTGTTTATCTCTTAAACCATATGCTAAATCAATTTCCCTTGGTGTAACATTGGAATCTCCATTACGATGAGCTTCTTTAACTAATGAAGCCACACCTTCCCATGTTAATGCGTGACTAGATTGTTGACATCATTCAATCCATACCATCATCCAATCAAGATTGTTTGTGACGTACAAATGTAGTGCATCCCACTCTCGACCAATTGTATCAAAAAAAATTGAAATTCACAAACGACGTATAATTAGTTAATTACCACGGTATATGGCCTTAATTTATAATTGATCAATATTGAAGATTAATAATTAAATAAGTACAATATACATAAAAACCAAATGTAAAATGTATTCTAATTAATCTCCATGACCATCTTATAATTACCTGTCACTTTCCTCAATCTACCTTTCCCCATCAGGTACTCCCCTTCAAATTTGTTAATGGATTTGGGATCCCAAATATGATCTACATGGATCTTTGATGCAAACTTAGGAAGATATTCAGTAATGTACACCATGGTCTGGTATACCATGTATACCTCCACCATAGAACCCTCGGGATGTGTTCTTTGTCTAACCAAAGCCTTCAAAAATTTCAAGTGCCTTTCAACCATCCACATTGACCTTATGTGTATAGGTCCACACAATTCAATCTCCTCAACTTGGTGTATGAGGTAGTGTTCTTGTGCATTGAAAAATGTCGAAGGTAGACACTTTTGCATTTCACACATTAGATGAGGAATTCTTCTCTTCCAATAATTTATATCTTCTTTATGGATTGCTTTAGATGACAACCATCTACAAGTGATTCAAGGCACAAATATATTAACGAGATTTAACAAAAATATACAACGAATTGAACAAATATCGCTACTTACCTCATGTATTTTCCAAGATCATATATAACTTTCTTGACATTGTTGTCGAAGTTGTCTGGGAGAGATAGAGGTAGAACGTACTACAACAATTATAAAATGATCTTTTCATTAATATTTTTCCAAAAGTAGTAAACATAATACACTGAAAAGTACATGCAGTATACAAATATATATATATAATATACTAGAATAATTACCTTAATGAAGGTATGCCAATCATGCATTTTCATCCCTGACCCAAATTCATCTTTCTTTGTTATGATATTGTTTATGTTCGCAGCAAATCCTGTGGGAAATCGAATTTTTCATATGACTTGTTTTTATAGCATTGCTTTTCTGCTCTGTTAATAACCAAGGAAGGGCACTTATATTAATTTGGTCTCCATCGCTATTTAATTGAATGACATTTTTCATTGCATGACTGGCTTCCTGAATGTCACTACAAATTTTGACAATTTTTTCTTTTTCATGCCTTCCATCCAATATTTTTCATAACATTTCTATCATATTCTTTCCGATATGCATTGTATCAAACAAATGCATAATTTGTAGCTGCTCATAGTAGGGCAACCTACTAAATTATCTAGATAACTTTTCAGTCCTTATGGAAGCTGACCATTAATGCCTTGATGACCTTCATGAAGCATATAAGTTAAACAAATTAACAATGAAAATCATTGTCAATTACAACATAAGTAAACACAACACAATATAAAAATATGAATTCAAAACATATCATAAATGATAGATAAACAATTTGATCCGATGTATAACCTTGACGATTAATTCTATTATATTCCAACTTCCATAGGCGAGGTGTCATTCTTCGTGGTTTTGATGTAGTCTCTTCTTTCCCATTGAAAATATGTTTTTCAGTAGTTCGATACTTATGATTTCTGTGGAGGAAGTGCCTATACTCATCAAACACCTGCTTTCCTAAACTTGTTGAATGACGAGATTTCATCTTTGGACCACAAATTGGACATGCAAATTTTCCCTTTGTTTGAAGACCTACAAATCATATATAATTGGATTAAATATGTCAATTTTTATAATTATATATAATGAATAGATTATTTAAAAAACATGCATGATATCTACTTCATAAAATTAAATATCATCAAAGTCATGGAGTCATACATTATAACATACCAGAAAAATGTGTTAGCCCTGGGGCATCATGAATTGTCCATACAAGCATTGCATGGAATTGAAATTGTCTTTGTCCTATTGGTCTAGATACGTCATAATAGTGACATCATTCCATAACTTTAGTAACTCATCAATAAGAGACTCAATATATACATTCATACCTTTAACTTGGTACTTACCTAGTTGAATGAACATAAACATTACATAATTATTATAACCATTTTACTGCAATATATATAAATTCATGTACATGACTATTAAATGAAAAAACATATAAGTCATTATGCAACAAATAAGACAAATGAGATGCTACTACATTAAAGAAAATTGATGTAAACAAATACCTGGAACAATCATTGCCAACATTATGTGCTCCCTCTTTATTGACATCCATGGAGGAATGTTATTGTTGATAACAAAAACAGGCCACACTGAGTAAATAGATCTTAGCTCTCCAAATGGATTGACACCGTCTGCTACCAATGAAAGCCTGAGATTATGAGGTTCTTCTTTAAAGTGTCACCATTTTTCCTCCATGTCCCTAAATGTAGAACCATCCGTAGGCATTCGAAGAATCTCATCTCCACTTCTATTACATGCATGGTAATCCATAAATTGCGCTAAGCTTTTGCACCTAAATAAGTGTTGCATATGTGGAATAATGGGAATATAACGAAGAACCTTGTGAGGCACCTTTTTTGTTAGTTGATCTGTTTGATATCTACTGATATGACATTCTAGGCATTCTATTGCAAATTCATGTTGTTTATGATATATAATATGATCATTGGGACATGCATCTATTGCTTGATACTCCATTCCAATATCTTTCATAATGCCTGATAAATCTCGGTATGAGCGAGGTAAAATATTTGATGGTGGTAACAAAAATTCACCAATCAATCTACAACAAAAAATAATTTCTTAATATAAAGAATATTAATGGTACATACTTCATCCTTTATTTACTAGCGATGAACTAACAACAATTAAAATAGATGAAAAAAGATGACATATATGACATACCTTAACATCTGTGAGATTGCTATGTTGGATAAACCATTCATAACCTTCAAGTTCACCATCAACAATACAACAGAGAGAAGAGTTGTTTGGGAGCCTTCATAAAGGGGCTCGTATGCCTTCTCAAGTACAGGTAAATCATGAACATCATCAAAGTCATCTCGATCAACATGATTAGATGTGCCACTGCATGTGTCATGGATCAATGTATTTGTACCCTCATCTTCAATTATTTTTTCTGGCACATGATCATCTTCTTCCATAGGATCATTAACTTCATCTTCTATATTCACAGCTCCATGTTCTTCCACTTGCAAAACCATATTCTCTAAGCCATGATAATTCATATCATGTGCCCTAGGGTGCCCCACCTTTATAATAATGACAGACACAAATAAACCATGATCATGATCAAGTGATTTTATGTATTTATATCAAATGTTAAAACAATATAAACATTTCCAAATTCAATCAATATAAACACATATAATGAACAACTTACCAATGGACGATAATCATGCCCCCCTTCAACGTGACCATGTTGCCTACAATGTTTCTTAGCTATTGTGATTAAAATTCATCTCGTCTTTAAGTCCTTGTAATTATTGCAAGGAAAATAACATTTCCCATCACCCTTTCTTTTCAATATAGCCCACAATCTAGCAACTGTCTCTTCATTTTGTTCTGGACTAATATTATCTGACATGATTTTTCTTTACCAAGCTTGAATATTTAGATCTTCAAAAAATATCAAACTCACACTCCAATAATTTTTAATCATACACAGGTAACAAAATATAATAATTATGATATTTTATACCAAAAAAATTTGGCATGCAACCACCCTTGCAAAAGAGAAGATAGTCTGAAGTTAATGACCCCAAAAATCACTTTCAAATGCTAATTCTAGAAATTATTAAATTTTGATTTTACTATGATTTCCAACTGTTAGACTCCTAAAATTAGAATATTTAACTTGCACAACAAAATCTGGAAATGAAATTCTCAAAATGCATCTAATAGGCCTCAACAATTAAGGCCTACTCAAGACTTTGTGAAGTCACTGCAAGGTTTCTAGGCCTTACCTGATGATTTCAGCAAGAGGATTAAAGAGTTGGTAAAGAGTTTTGATGATTGGAGTGACACATCTTTACTAGATATTGTAGATGCCCAAGGAAATGTTAGATCATTGCAGCAATGGTAGGACAAGGTAGATGAGATCATCAATGCACAAATCAAATTGATTTGTGATGACTCAGATTATGACATGCTGTATGGATAAAATCATTAACACTAGAACATTTTTGGAATCTTATGAAAGGGAGGCGAGTCAAGTAGAAGTAAAGTATACAGCTTACAATGCCAAGGTAAATGAGGTGGTAAATTTTAATTTGCCAACGGATGAAGAATATCAAGGATGGGTAGAAAAGTACTTAAATGAACAAGAATAGGACAGAGTCTACAACCGGTAGTTAACAACTCAACGGTTATGGTTATAACAAATTTTGGCTATGTCTTGGTGGTAGTTTTGGTGCAAGTCTTCAAAGTTTGGAAAATTCAACAGTTATTCTCCAGTGGACGGGATGAACAAGAAGAATCTCCAGAGACTCAGCTGTTGTGACCAATTTTTTAAATGTCATAAGGCGGTCCAAGTGACTAGTGACAGGTGTATTTCTGGTTCGATGCTTGTTGCTCCTTCATTTTCCCTATAAGAAGGATTTCAGGACCAAAAATATAGGTTACCAAGTTAGATATCTTTAGGTCGAGTCTAATTGAAGTTGCAGAGCGAATTTGTAAAGAGCCTGATATTATAGTGAAGATACTATTCTTAGGTTTGGTGTCATTTTGTTGTAGGTTTTAGTTTCATAGGTACTTAATTTTCAAGACAGTACTAGCATTTGAATGAAAATTACTCATTTCAAGGTTATGTATATCCATTGTATGAATATATTATTATCTTGAATAAAATGATCAAGGGTTATTCTGTTCATCTCACTATTATGGTGTGTGTAATTCTCATTTTGGCTTTTATTCAAGGAATTAATTAAAATGTTTGAGTGAGGTTGTAGGTGACTATGTTCATATAAGGATTTGATAAGTAGTATTGGGTTAGAATATAGATTGATGGTATTGTAAGGCAGTATTATCTAAGATTTTATATGCTATGTGTCTAGAAGATAAACTTGGTTACAGTAAAAAACAACCAACACCTTTGATATTATCTAGCTATGGCTCCCAAATCTATTGCAAATTGATCATTAGGGTTAAAATTGAAACTTTACAAATATAATCTTTGTCCAAATCCATCGAGAATTTTCCATTAGTTATAAACAATTCCCTTATAAAGAATTTGTGAAGCCAGGTCTAAAATCTAGAAATAAAATTCTAAAAATGGACAAGACTAAAAATGAAATCTGATGAGATGTTGCTTTCAAATATGATTTTCAAACCTAGAAGTACAAATCTGACTTCACAAATGAATTCTGGAAAAAGACAATGACTACCCTCAACTTGGCGATATCTTCTTGAGTTTCTTCTGATTTTCCCCAAGAAAACTGTCGAGCAAAACACTTTCGTAATAAATAGTCGAGCTCATTTCAATTTATGCCTGCCACAATTTAACTTTGCAGGTCCGTCACAATTTCGGTGAAAGATCTTCATCGAAATGTAGACGAAAAAAATGGTTCGTCGAAATTCCAATGAACGTCGAGGATAAAAAATTTAAAAAATGAAAATTCGCACAAGTGCTCGATGATACATCTGATTATATAGCTTTCGTCAGAAGGTTTCATTAGAAATTGGGGTCAAATGAGTTAGTGGAACCAAGACTTGGAAGCTAGTGTTCATGATTGCTGGGCCAATTCTTATAGGGAGTGTGAAAACTCCTTTGGATGATCTTTCCTCATCATCGTAAGCCTTGATGACTATACTCTTAGAGGTGTCTATGCAGTCTTCTGAGAATCCTAATGCCTTAACCAATTTTAGGGTACATAGGTTCAAACCTGCTCCTCCATCTACCAATACTCGTCGGACTTTGTTTTGATGGACTAAGACTTCAAGATGCAAGGGGTCATTATTATTAGACTTTTCAATCAAGTAATCTTGTTGGGAAAATGTGGCACGATGCGATTTGGTCAAATATCCCACCATTTCTTTGAAACGATTGACATCTAAGTCTGTAGGAATAGTTGTGTTCTATAGAGCTTTGTCAAGAATGGCTCGATGCTCAGGTGATAAAGTCAACAATTCCAAGATAGATATTTACGTGGGGGTTTTACTCAATTGATCAAGAAGGTTATACTTAAACTTGGAAGCTTGCGTAGGTGGCTCGGAAGAAGGACCAAGAATAGTAATCTTAGTTCTGCATGTGTTCACATTACATTCTAGATGCTTCTTAATGATGATGGTATTGACATTCTCATTTACAGCTCGGAGGTGATTTATGATCGTTCCTTTACCCTTGTCATACTTGGTATTGTTATAATTGGCTGATGGATTCTTGGGTCCCAAACTGGAGGCTTTTCCTTTTGTGTGGTCATGTAATGGGTCTGTGAAAACCTTATGATCACTGTTCTTTGTATTTTTCTGTCCACCGACCTCTATGGTTCCATTTTCAACAAAGTCTTGTATAATATTCTTCAGTTGGCAACATTGTTGTAGGTTGTGTCCTTTCGTTTGATGATAGTCACAAAAAGAGTTATCATCCCACCATGAAGGTTTGAACTATCCAAGATCATACTCTCTTGGTCCAAAGGTTTGATGAGATTATGCTTAATCAACTCTTTGAAAATTGTCTCGATTGGTTGTCCTAAAGGTATAAATTCACATGTAGGAAATTTGTGTTGTGGTCTTTGTTGTTGTGAATTTTGAACATAGTTGACTATTTTATCTGGACTATTCATCATTTATTCATTGGAATTGTAACCTCTAAGTGTGATAAATGGTCCCGTATGTATGTTTTTAGAATCAACAATGCCGTCATTTGTAACATTTTTGTTTCTAGACCAGAATTTATTTCTATCGTTTGGTGTGTTCTGATGTTGGACAACTGGATTTCTGCCTAGTACCTTAATTTCTCCTTTGTCTATAAGGCCTTTTTCAAGGATGATTCCCTTTTGTACCAAGTCTGAGAATGAAGTACAATAGTGTACCCATAAATCACTTCACAGTTTTGGGTTAATGTTTTCTAAGAATATCATGACCTTTTTCTTTTCTGGTATTTCAACTAGACATCTGCTAGCTAGACTTCTCCATCTCTAGAAGAAAGTGGTGAAATTTTCACCGTCTTCTTGTGTCGTGTGGCACAAGGTTGCTATTGTTACCTCATTGTCTATGTTAAAGGCAAAATGTTCGACAAACTTCTCAACTAATTCACCCCAGGATCGTATACCATATGGTAATTTAGAAAACCATTCCAATCCTATCCCGACAAGGGTTCGTGGAAATAGTCTCATCAAGTATGTGGGGTCATATGATATGTCCATGCATGCCATTGAGAATTCTCTAATGTGTTCCAAAGGATTCTTTCTCCCATTATACTTAGGTAAAATCAATATAATGTATCCATGGGGGAAAGGTGTCTTATAAAGCACTTTGTCAAATGGACATGGACATAGGTCTTGTGCTGAGATAGTTCGTTTGCCTAACATAGACATGTTGTCCATCTATTATTGAAGAATTTGTATTTGGTTTTGAAGGACATCTACTTGTGTCAAGGACATGGTGGTTGTGTTGTTTGGATCAATGTAGGTGTTCTGATATGCCATTTTCTGTGACGGGTTGTGATTTGGCGAGGGAATATATCCTATTAGAATGTTCAGATTCGGTATAGGGATATTCCCTATCTAAATGGTCTGAGTTGGTATAGGAATGTGTAAATGATAGATTTTTTTACAATACTAGAATAACAATGTCAAATATTAATCTAAACAATAATCTAAAATCTAACAACAAAGAACGAATAAGTAAACTAAATAATAAAACCAAAATGATCTCACCAAATATGCGTTCACCCTTTCGAATTATCTCTATTGCTCTTCTCCATTTTTCCTTTTCAGTATTCTTGCCCTCAGATTTATGTGTTTGAATGCAAGTATAGCTTCGTCAAGTGTCTAAGAAAAATATCGAAGAATAGTTTTTCTTCTCAAAAGTGTATGATTTCGGGAGGAGGAATAATGATAAGGATAGGCCATTTTATAGATTTTGTGTTTTCGAACGATCAACTCAGATTGAAAGAGAGATCGACGAACGGGAAAGATGAATTTCATGCGATGTGAGTTATGTCTTAGACAGAACGTGAGTTAGAATGCGAGTTAGAACACGAGTTCAGGAAAGACTGCAGATAGAGACTAAGTTAGAATGTGAGTTAGAACACAAGTTCAACATCTTACTCTCCAAAAATAGAAGAACTAGACTTTGAATGCAAAAGCCAAAGTTAGGACTTGAAGATGAGGAATTCAAATGCATAATTAATTAATTAAATAAAGATATTTAATTAATAAATGCATACATGCATATGAGTTAGAACTAGTTAATCAACTAGTTGTAACAGAGAGTCTTCTTGCAGAGATAAACTGGTGTTGAATTTAGAGATAACTAGAGAACTAAAAATAGATCTCGAGTCAGTAGGTGAGTGAATGAATTAGATAACTGAATGATAGAGGAATGTGACATAAATAATCAAATATGAATTGACTTTTAATTAAATAAAAAAAGATAATTATTTAATTTGACTGTTTGAAAAGGATAATATAAATAATTAAATAATAAATATTTAATTATAGATAAAAGGGGGTTAAATGAATAATTAAATAAAGATATTTAATTATAGTTGGAAAAGTATGATAAAGGAGGAATTAAATAATAAATTATTTAATTGATAGATAAAGGGGGAAGAATTAATTACTTCACAACACAATTAAATAAATATGATCTATTTAATTAATCAAGTTGAATAAAGGTTAATAATGAATTAATTAATTAATTAAAAAGGGGTATCTAATTAATAGAGGAAATATGTGTTAGAAAGGTTAATTAAATAATTAACATTATTTAATCAAGACCATGGATTATAGAAAATTATGTCGAATGTGTACTCGCAGGCCTAGACCAATTTTCGGTATCTACAGTTTGCCCCTCTTTGATACAATGTTGTTTCAGCATTGTGTCAAAGAAAATATGCCCCAATCGTGCCCTAGCATGAAACAGGTTAAGGTATGCCCCCTCGAGAAAATTGACAATTTTTGAAAAGTTTCAAAAAAATCAGGAAATATTCCCAATAAGTCAATTTGATAGTTAGAAACACTATGGAGTTGACGGAAATGAATTTGGAGTTGATACGGACAAATACGGGTTGTTTGAAGTTGAAAAATTACACGGCCAATAGACTAGGTCAGAAGAAATGCCATTTGAAATCCACCTATAAATAGAAATTAGGGTTAAACCTAATTCATTTGCACCAAGAGGAGATAGAAAAAGAGGAGTTTTTGCTCTAACTAGCTGACGAAATGGCACCCATTCCATACGCTAGGCATCGAGGATATCGGATCCGGACTTTCAGGTGGCCAGCTGATGTAGGACCACTGGTATGTACCTGAAAATGAACTTGTCAAAGTTATTTTTTGCATGTTTTTCTAGTCATAGAAAAGTAATTACACAAATGCGGTGCATCGTAAACGATGCATATGATGTCGTATTCACCTCATCTAACTGTGAAACGACGCATCTACGATAACACGCCTAGGCGAGATTAGGCTATTTAGGGAATGACCGCATGTGGAGCATTATGCCCCGCATGTGTATTTATGCAACGCATGTGCATTAGGGATAAATGCATGTGTAGTTGTGGACCGCATAGGGTATTGTGAAATGCATATGTTGAAATTAGGTGAGATGATAAAACTGCACCGCATTTGTTAAAAATGCGCCACATGTGGTTTAGTGAACCGCATGTGTAGTTGGATGACCGGGGTTGGGTGAATATGTGAATATGAAATATGCACCACATTTGAGGCTCTGTGTAATGCATTTAAAAAAATGCATCGCATCTGTAAAAGTGAGCCGCATTTGACTGGTAAAATGTTCAAAAAAAATTTCCAAGGAAAATTTGAAAAATGCTGACATCATGGTTAAATTTCAAGTGGTGTTAGATCCTATTTATACACCGGAGTCATGACCAAACACATTCAACCTGAGAGACAAGTTGAACTCTGCAGAGATTCGGCTTCTATGGAAGCTAGGCCTACATCATTGTTTGTCGATGCCTACCATTCGGGCAAACAGGGGGATGCTGACGACACTTTACGAGAAATGGCATTCAGAGACATCATCATTTCATTTACCAACTAGGGAGGCCATTGTCACATTAGAGGATGTGTACAGGATTCTGAGATTGCCTATCAAAGGTGAGCGGGTTATGTATGATACCCAGCGAGGATTGACGGAGTTAGCACGGTTCTATCAGGTGGATGACATCAGTAGGCTCAGGATCAAGCATAATGAGATTAGATGGCCAATGCTAGTAGATAGATATGATCGAATCGACTGTATCCTATGTACCTTGATTGGGGGTATAGTTCTTCCAGATAGACGGGGTCACGGATTTCTAGTAGGATGGGGAGCTATGCTGGTCAGCATGTTGGAGAGTGAGACAAGATATGCATGGGGTCCATGTCTACTTGGGATGTTGTACTTCCATTTACATGACATCGCCTATAGAGATGCACAGTCATTGAGTTGTGGGATGAAACTTTTGATGGTATGGGGTTGGGAGAGGATAGCTATTTTCCATCCTCCAGTTATTCATAGAGAGAGAGGAGAGATGCTCGTATGTGTTTCGATATGTAGGACAGATTACGCAGACCCATGTGGGAGACACAGGGTACTAGCGACACGCCTTGGATATTCTTAATCAGTTCACATGGAGACCATACATGGATTGTGAGGAGTGGGTGGACGAGGATATACATTTGCAATTCTATAGACAGACATAGTATCTCATTGGGAGGAATGTTTCGAGTGTTCACATTATTGAGTGACATCTGCCAGACAGAGTTTTGAGACAGTTCCGGGAGGTTCAGGATGAGCCTCGAGGTAGAGCAGAGTTTGCTCGATCGTCAAGAGAGGTTCCATGGTGGGGACCCATGATTCCAGTGCCTACTGTGGAGGTAGACATACAAGCATTACAACCATTATAGTGGGGATGGAGAGATGGATTAGCATATCTAGGGACTATGATTGCATACGATGCATGGTGGGTGGTTCATCGCCCAATTCCTTATACAGATCTTGACCAGCCAGCACCAGTCGAGAGACGAGGCACAGGGCTAAGAGGATGACGGAGAGGTGGAGGTGCCACAGTGGTTAGATCTGGTCGTAGAGGTGATGGAGATGATGGCAGAGGTGGAGGTAGAGGCGGGAGAGGAGGACGGAGAGGATGGAGAGGGGGTCAAGCAGGTGGACATGCACCTATTCAGGAGGCAGTAGCAGTTGATGTACCAATGGCAGACATCGAAGGGAGAGTGGATGTACAGGCTGGGGGTGAGCATGCTACAGCGGAGGTAGCGATTGAGGAGCATGTAGAGGTAGATGTCGGAGTAGAGGATGTTGCAGAGGATGTAGATATGGATGTGGCTATAGAACCTCTGGGTATTTTGGTAGGATATGGAGAGGAGGATGTTGAGGATGATGTTCAGGATGATCTTGAGGAGGAGGCACCGATGGAGGAGCAAGAGAGAGAGCTTAGAGATCAGATTGTAGAGGGGAGATGGGATGAGGATGCTCCTAGAGATGGTGACAGGGAGGCTTTGGAGGAGAGACTCAGACTTATGACTGTAGAGTTTGAGTTGATGAGACTAGAGAGAGACAGTGCCTTCATAAAGAGGGATAGTGCATATGCAGAGAGGGACAGTGCATATACCGAGAGGGATAGTGCTCGTACAGAGAGGGATAGTGCTCTCATGGAGAGAGACTAGGCTATAGCTCGGAGACATGAGATAGAGCAATAGTTTATAGAGGTTAGACACCTTTGCAGTGGGTCATCATTTGATGGCATGGTACGAGAGTTTATCAGAGCGGTGGATAGAGCTAGATACTACAGAGATCTTTATGAGGCAGCAGTGCTAGCAGATAGATGAGGTCCTACATTTTTAGAGGTGTGTAGTCAGAGAAGGAGTCATACTCGGAGTCAAAGGACACAAAGTACTGAGGGGGTGATAGGACCACCAAGGACAGGTCCATATGAGAGGCCTTCCACTTCACAAAGAGCACCTCTGAGTCTTTTTCCACCACCATCACCACATGATAGCAAGGGTAGCAGGACATGATTACAGGGACTTGTGTAGACATTTGTATTTTTGATCAGAGAGCCTGCAAGCTCATGTTTTATTTATGGTTACATTTAGACATTGTACTGTGACACACTATTTTTTTGAGTGATATATATATATTATTTTGGTGGCTTCTACATGATATGCATTTCTATTCTATGGATGATGCTTTATTTCTATATGATTATGTTTCCTATATGATGTATGTACATGTGTTATAAATGAATGTTTCTATATGTTATGAGTTATGCATTTTATAATGATGTTATGGATGTCTTAACTTACTAATGATAATGGATGCAAATGTTCTATATGATGTTTATTTACATGTGATGGTAATATGTACATATAATGTTTACATTATGTATGCTATGATGATGCAATGCCTATTATGCCATGATTTCAGATGCAATGCCACTATGTGAAATGCTAATGGAATGTATACAAATGCAAAATAACCTAATGTTTTTAATGTGTCACAGGACTTTATCATTATGTTGTCGAAGAGAAATGTTAAGATGAAATTAATTCAGAATGTTAGTAAGAAAAAATTAGGGTTGTTTGATTGAGAAAAAGATATAATGAAGGTTGATTGATTGAGAAAAAGACATAATCTTTGATATATTACCAAATATGCTATACTTGCTTGTTATCATCATTGGGTGGGACATGACATAGATGGATAGTACACACTATGATATGAGATAGACCATAGTGTACCAAGTCATCCATCTATGGAAAACAGATAGTCATAGACAAAGAGTATCTTAACTCATACTAAGGACAATATTGCCCCAGTTGTTTCATCAAGAAAAACCACAAACAACAGACAAATAAAAGACCGGTCATGAGACATCATTGCTCCTCTAAATCCTTGATCAGACATCCTTGAGGAAACTATTAACATGACTCAAAAACCAATGTTTAAAAAGACATTTGACAGATATAAGTCAAAGAAAAAGAGTCTTGAGACATCCTTGCTTCTCTAAATCCTTCAAGGGACATCCTCGAGAAAGCTAGTAACCAGACTAATTCACAAATCGATAATAAGATAAGACAAAATAAGATATACAGTCATAAAGCCAAATAAATGTATTCGACAAAACTTGATCTTGTGGGATTGTTTGATGATGATGTTTGACATAGCATAATGTGAGAGAATAAAACATACCACATAAGACGTTGAGTTTGGTTTCAACTTGGTGACTTCTGTATAAGGCATAACAAAGCCTGGTTTCAGAAAAGACACATGTCGTATAAGATGTTGGAGTTTGATGATGTTGAAGTGACAAGCCACATGAGACTATGACAATTTGATGACATCTATTGACAAGAAAGACATATCTTGCTTAAGACATAGGTTGATTGCTTTGACAATGTGTATGATATTGACTTGATGATAGTTTGAGATGTTTTTCCTTGTTGATGCATGACTTGTTTTGATTCCCTAACTAATAAAAAGTGTGTGTGTGTGTATTGATAGTGTATGACATGAGATGATTCCCTAAACTATGATATGCAACTTGTGTGATAGTGATTGTGAATGAACCCTATTGGATTGACCTAGTGTGGTCTTGGGAGCTCATCAATTGAAATTTTCTAAAAAATTTTGGAATATTTTCTGGACATTTTCGATGGTGTGACATTATGTACAAGGTGTTAGGGCATAGAACAAGGATTTTCCCCCAATCAGGAATAATATTGGGAAGATGGAGTGGATAGTGTGACGGAATGGACGTTAAATGCCAATCATTCCAAGGTATGGATAAGACAACCATTTATTATGAAAATGGTGAATATTTTTGAATAGAATGATGGTAGATGGAAGAGCATGCCTGGTTACACATGGCCCCTGTTTGCCAAGTTTTCACCATGGTACTTATCCATAGTGCCACTGAAGCGGTTTTCACTATTGGACAGATTTATTTCTCTTTACTCTTTTTTTTTTTGATTAATTTTCAAAAAATTTTTGTGTTACAATGACGCCTATTTGCCAGGTTTTCATCAAGGTAACCGATTTTTTGTTTTTTTTTTTAAATTTTATTTTTTTGTATTTTTCCAGATTAAGACACGGATTCTCAGAGACTAAGCATAGAACCTCTTTAGATGCAGACTGTTGATGGGTGACAAAAGTGGCTCTCCTTCAGGAGTAGAGAGTTGGTACGCTCCTGACCCAAAATTTTTTGTGACAATGTATGGCCCCAACAAGTTAGGCTCAAACTTACCTAGTTTCTCTCGTTCTGCTTGGTTCTTAGGATTCTCCATTAATACCAGGTCACCAATGTCAAAATGTCTATTGAGAACCTTCCTATTGTAGCTATGACGAAGATGATTTTGATATGCTTGTAAATGATCTAATGCTTTCTGTCTTCGCTCATCCAGCAATTCTAGCTCTTGTAACCTAGAGACACGGTACTCTTCATCGTCAATATGACCCTTCAAGGATACCCTAAGAGAAGATATTTCAAACTCAATAGGTAAGATAGCTTCAGAACCGAATACAAGTGAATATGGAGTGGCGTCGATAGGTGTACGAATGCTTGTGCGATAGGCCCATAAGGTAGGGTTAAGTTGTACATGCCAGTCACGACCAGCATCATTGACAGACTTCTTAAGGATTCTAACAATAGTCTTCTTAGATGCCTCAGCTTGGCCATTACCTTGTGGGTAATATGGGGTGGAGAAATGGTGTTTGATGTGGAATTATTCACATAAATGGCGTACTTCTTAGTTTTTGAATGGGTGGCCATTGTCTGTGATTATGGATTGTGGTACACCATACCGACAAATGATATAGTTTAAGATAAACTTAGATATTTGTGTGTCGGTTATGTATGTCATGGGAATAGCTTCAATCCATTTGGTGAAGTATTCGGTGGCGGTGATGATGAATTTATGGCCATTGGATGATGGAGTGTGTATTTTACCTATGAGGTCTAGTCCCCATTGGGCGAAGGGGCATGGTGAAGTAATTGGATGAAGTTCTTGCGCTAGTGCTCTTATCAAGTCTCCATGTATTTGACATTGTCTACACTTCTTTACAAAGACGTATGAATCTTTCTCCATTGTAGGCCAATAGTAACCTAGTCTCATAATCTTGTGGGCTAGAGTAGGACCACTTGGATTAGATCCGCATATACCCTTGTGTACCGCTTGCAAAGTTGTTTGTGCTTCCTCAGCATTGAGACATCTCATTAAGGTGTTATATAAGGTATGTCTATACAGGGTTTCTCCGATGATGGTATACTTAGCTGAATTTCAGATGAAGGTTTGACGTTGGTTATTAGACAAGTCTTGGGATAAGGTTTGGTCAGTGAGGTAGTCGAATATGTCTTTATACCAAGGAGACATAGGACCAAAAATGGTACACGCTATCGTAGTATTAGGGACATCATAAGCAGGGACCAATAGCTATTCAACCAGAAACTCAAACTTAGGCACATTACTTGGAATATCCAACAATGAAGCCACGGTTGCCATAGCATCTGTAGGTTTATTCGGGATACGTGGTATTTGTTGAAAAGTTATGTCATTGAAATACTATTTGAAACTATCAGCCATTCTCTTGTAAGGTGCAAGCTTCTCATCCTTAGTCTCGTAATCATCATTTACCTATTGGATTACCAGTTCAGAGTCACCAAAGACCTTTAGGCTTTTAATTTTCCATTGAGCTGCCATTTTTAACCCAGTCACTAAAGCTTCATATTCTGCTATATTGTTGGTACAAGGGAAAGCAATCCTGAATGATTTGGGAATGGTATCACCTTGAGGTGTGACAAATAAGATACCAGCTCCTGAACCATGGTTTCTATGCGAGCCATCAAAGTACAGGTTCCATTCGGTCTTAATGTCAATGTTAAAGAGAAACTCATCAAGAAAGTCTACCACTAATGGATGATCTGCCTTCATAGGTGCATCAGCTAACTGATCTACAATCACCTGTCCTTTTATTTCCTTCCTTTTGACATACTGAATGTCATACTCACTAAGTACCATGACCCATTTAGCCAACCGGCCTGTTAAAGCTGCCTTACTTAGGAGGTATTTAAGTGGATCAATCTTTGCAATTAACATAGTTTTTCGATTGAGCATATAGTGCCGAAGTTTTTGGGTAGCAAAGACTAACGCAAGACAGGTACATTCTATGTTGCTATAATTCAATTCATAGCCCACCAAGGTACGACTAATGTAATAGACGGCTCTCTCACGACCTTGATCATCGTGTTGTGTGAGAAGAGCCCCTAATGCTGGTTGTGTTGTTGAGATGTATAATATCAATGGTTTTCCCTCTGTAGGTGGCATTAAGACTGGTGGAGTAAGCAAATAGTCCTTGATTTGTTGGAAGGCCTCTTGACATTTATGTGTCCACAGAAATGGTACTCCTTTCTTGAGTAGATGCTGAAAGGGGTGGATTTTATCTGCCAGTTGTACTATGAATCGCCTAATGGACTATAATCTCCCCTGTAGGGTTCTAAGTTGACCAATGCTAACTGGAGGGGGCATATCTATGATAGCTCTTACCTTCTCTGGATCTACTTCAATGCCTTTTCAAGAGATGATATACCCTAACTGTTTCCCTGATTTTACTCCAAAGACACACTTCTTCGGATTTAACCTGACATTGTAATTTTCAAGCCTCTGGAATATCTTGTCTAAAACCTTTAAATGATCTTCCCTTGTTTCTTATTTTTCTATAATATCATCTACATAATCTTCCATGAAGGTATGTACAAAGTCATGGAGATTGTAGTCATTGCCCATTGGTAGGTAGCTCCTGCATTCTTAAAGCCAAACGGCATGAAATTCCACCAGTATGTGCCCCATGGACATGTGAAAGTTGTCTTATGTTAATCTTCAGTTGCTATTTTAATCTGGTTATATCCTGACAAACCATCCATGAGGGATAGCATCTCATATCCTGCTGTCAGGTCTACTATCATGTTGATATTCGACAAAGGAAAATTATCCTTAGGACATGCCTTATTTATGTCTCTAAAGTTTGTGCATATGCGAATGCCCCCAGTTGGTTTAGTCACTAGTACAAGATTTGATATCCAATCCGCATAGTCTATTTTCCTTATGAATCCTACATCCAAGAGCTTCTTAAGTTCTGCCATGACCAATAGAGCAATTTGCGGATGCATTTTCCTTAGCTTCTGTTTGACTGGCTTAATACCTGGCTATAGTGGTAAACAATGCAATATTAGGTCTGGATCCAGCCTAGGCATGTCAGCATATGACCATGCGAAGTTTATCTATCTCTTTGTGAAGAATTCCTTAAATTCAGATTTTTCTGTCTCTGTTAGTGAAGCTGCAAAATATACATTTTGAGGATTCTCTTTTGTACCTATGTTGACTTCCACAGATTCTTCTACTAGCATCAGAGACCTTTCCTATTCAATGGGGAGAATATTTAAACCTCTATCCTTGGGTGCCTCTAGGAGGTTTTCGCCCTCGGATACGTCTTTATTTTGACTTTTTCTTCATCCAAAGGCGCCTTTCGGTTTTCACCTAGGGACTCATCATTTTCTTTTTTATTGTCTTTTTTCTTTTCATTCTCATTTTTGCGACTAGAGGTGTAAATAGACTCCCCAAATTATGCTTTATCATCCAAGTCTATGGTGAAACCAGCTTTATGATCCCCTCTTGGTATGCCCTCTCTAAGTCCCATGAACTCAGCAATTGCTTCATCATTCTCGAATGTATCTATGAGAGGTGTACCTTGTTGCTCCCAGTCAATAAGTTTGGGATATACAAGGGGCATGTCATCATCAGAGTTTTTAAAGGTAGCTATTGACAAGGTGAATATGGAATGGTTGACATGGTCACAAAAGTTTTGGACTAGCTCCTTCTTGTTTTTCTTCCTAGGTGCAGGTATACTCTGATGTGGGACTATAGTAAGGGCGGTATCGTCAGAAGATGGTTTATCAGGCGCCCAAGATGCATGATCAAGGGTTTCCCAATAATAGTTCTCTTGCCATTCTTGTTTGGACAAGTGCTTCTTAAGATGAGGAGTAGACAGTTTTGGTACAGGTTTCATGTTGAGGTCCAATTCTCCAAATAGGGCATCTATGTTCATGGTACTAGTAGATGAAAGGGAATCCCATTCATCATGGCTAGAGTAAGGGGATTCGTCGAAAACTAGAGGTTTATCGTAAGCTGGGGGTTTGTCATAAATTGGGGGAAGTGGTTCATGAGATGTCTCGATGTCTTTGTAATCACTCACTTCTTCTTGAAATGATGACAAAGTACCAAGAAACCCAATTCTAAGCGGTTGACACCCTAGCCCTAGATAATTTGGTCGTGGGTAGGCATTGATCGGTTCTATCCTTCCATTCTGATAGAGTCCTAACCCACTATGCCTGTCATAGCCTTCATTTTGCATTATCTTAAAGCCTTTTCCATACTGGTCCTTAGCTATTTGAATAGATGGGGAGGGGTATTCATGTTCTTCTTGATATAACCATGAATCACCTTGATCCACAATTTCGTCACTTAACTCTCCCCATTTGGTCAATGTCATTGTAGGGGGAACATGAAATGTGACCACTGACTATCTTCTTTCTACCATGGGTAGGCCATATGCCTTCGGTGGAATCAATTGAGTGACATAGTATGATGCCTTTATATGATATTTTCCACAGCCCTTGTCTTGGATCTCGAGTTCAGGAGTGGTTGATTGAGGTTTGAATGAAATGGACTTAGTGAGATGTGATTGGTCAACATATAGGGGCAAAGTGGATGATGAAGCTTCTTGGTTAACCGATACTTGTCATGGTGGAATATCCCTTAGGCTTGTACAATACTGAAAAGGATCTGGATCACCATCAATAGTGATCTTTGTGACATTATAGGGGAACTTAAGACATTGGTGATATGTTGAAGGTACAACTTTCATTGCATGTATTCAAAGTCTACCTAACAACAAGTTGTATGGAAGGGTGAGATCCAAGACTTGGAAGCTAGTGTTCATGATTGCTAGGCCAATTCTTATAGGGAGTGTGACAACTCCTTTGGATGATCTTTCCTCATCATCGTAAGCCTTGATGACTATACTCTTAGAGGTATCTACGCAGTCTTCTGAGAATCCCAATGCCTTAACCAATTTAAGGGTACACAAGTTCAAACCTACTCCTCTGTCTACCAAGACTCGTCGGACTTTGTTTTGATGGATTAAGACTTCAAGATGTAAGGGGTCATTATGATCAGATTTCTCAGTCAAGTAGTCCTGTTGGGAAAATGTGGCATGATGCGAGTTGGTCAAATATCCCACCATTTCTTTGAAATGATTGACATCTAAGTCTATAGGAATAGTTGTGTTCTATAGAGCTTTGTTTAGAATGGCTCGATGTTGAGGTGATAAGGTCAACAATTCCAAGATAGATATTTGCGTGGGGGTTTTACTCAATTGATCAAGAAGATTGTACTTGAACTTGGAAGCTTGCGTAGGTGGCTCAGAAGAAGAAGGTACAGGAATAGTAATCTTAGTTCTGCATGTGTTCACATTACATTCTAGATGCTTCTTAATGGTGAAGGTATTGACATTCTCATTTGCGGCTCGGAGGTGATTTATGATGGTTCCTTTACCATAGTCAAAATTGGCATTGTTATAATTGACTGGTGGATTATTCATGGGTCCTAAACTGGAGGCTTTTCCTTTTGTGTGGTCATGTAATGGGTCCATGAAGACCTTATGATCACTATTCTTTGTATTTTTCTACCCATTGACCTCTATGGTTCCATTTTCAACAAAGTCTTGTATGATATTCTTGAGTTGGCAACATTGTTGGAGGTTGTGTCCTTTCATTCGATGATAGTCACAAAAAGAGTTATCATCCCACCATGAAGGTTTGAACTATCCAGGATCATATTCTCTCGGTTCCAAAGGTTTGATAAGATTATGTTTAATCAACTCTTTGAAAATAGTCTCGATTGGTTGTCCTAAAGGTGTAAATTCACGTGTTGGAAATCTCCTCTGTTGTGGTCTTTGTTGTTGTGAATTTTGGACATAGTTACCTTGTTGATCTGGACTATTCATCATGTCTTGATTGGAATTATAACCTCTAAGGGTGATAAATGGTCCTGTATGTATGTGTTTAGCATCAACAATGCCATCATTTGTAACATTCTTGTTCCTAGACCAGAATTTGTTACTATCATTTGGCATGTTTTGATGTTGGACAACTGGATTTCTGCCTGGTACCTTAATTTCTCCTTTGTCTATAAGGCCTTTCTCAAGGATAATGCCCTTTTGTACCAGGTCTGAGAATGAAGTACAACAGTGTACCCTTAAGTCACTTCACAATTTGGGGTTGATGCTCTCTAGGAATATTGTGACCTTTTTTTTTCCTGGTATTTCAACTGGACATCTACTAGCTAGACTTCGCCATCTCTGGAAGAAAGTGGTGAAAGTTTCACCATCTTCTTATGTCATGTGGCACAAGGTTGCAATTGTTACCTCATTATCTATGTTAAAATCCAAATGTTCAACAAACTTTTCAGCTAATTTTCCCCAAGATCGTATACCATATGGTAATTTAGGAAACCATTCCAGTCCTATCCTAACAAGGATTCGTGGAAATAGTCTCATTAAGTATGTGGGGTCATATGATATGTCCATGCATGCTGTTGAGAACTCTCTAATGTGTTCTAAAGGATTCTTTCTCCCATTATACTTGGGCAAAACCGGTAAAATGTATCCATGGGGGAAAGGTGTCAGATACAACACTTTGTCAAATGGACATAGACATAGGTCTTGTGCTGAGATAGTTCATTTTCCAGACATAGACATGTTATCCATCTACTATTGAAGTGTTTGCATCTGGTTTTGAAGGACATCAACTTGTGTCAAGGACATGGTGTTTGTGAAATTTGGATCAATGTAGGAGTTTTGATACACCATGTTCTGTGACGGGTTGTGATTGGGCGAGGGAATATAACATGTCAAAATATTCTGATTCGGTATAGGGATATTCCCTATTTGAATGGTTTGAGATGGTATAGGAAAGCTTCCTGTCTGAATGGTTTGACTTGGTATAGGTATATTTCCACCAACTTTGGTTCTCTTACCAGTCGTGTTGGTGTTAAAGGGGTTGGAGAAAGTTGCCCCCGTAGTAAATTGTAAACCTTGTGTGATGTTGAAAGGGGTTGTGTTTATAATTGACGATGTCTGAGTTGGTATACTAGTTGGTATTGCTGCGGTAATTTGTGGAATAGAGACAGTTGACATTGCAGTTTGGGACGGTTGTGTTGACTGTGTTTGCAAGGTATGGATATCAAATCCTATGGGTAGTTTGGCACCTTTTGCTAGCAACTTTGCTAGATAGCATTGGGGATCATTTGCCAAAAATTCATCCATAAAGGATGCAAATTCAGGATCTTGTACTACTGCGTCTATGTCCTCTATATAAATCTGACCATGTGTGTCTCTAGTGACATGTTTTTCTAGCAAGGGCTTGTGTGGTCGTTTACTACTTGACGGTTGGTTTCTGAATGGATTGATTAATTCATTAGGGTTTTTCATTGCTTTGTGTTTATTTTTGGACCTTGTTTAGACCATGAAAAAGTTGCTCAATATGGGTAACGCAGACTATGTCTAAAAACTGATATGACCTATGTCTATATTTTTGGATTTTTTCGACAATAAGGATGTTGCTAAAGATCTAAAATGACGTATGACAGGACGAATAATCTGCAAAATTATGAGTCGACTAATGACGATAAACGAGCCTAAGACCGGTATAACCTACCACCTATGGAATAAATGCATGCAAAGATTTGTTTTTGACCAAGGAACCTAATTGTATGACAAGGACAGTATGACAAGGTGAATTTTCTGAACTAGATTGTTGAGCTGAAAAGATTCACTAAATGGGACTAAAATGACTAGGTTCAATGACTGTGACAAACCGGAACATGAACGTTTCCAAAGATGAGGAAAGTTATCTATTATGTGATATGCAATTTCCTAGGGAGTATCTATATGTATGCAACTTAGGATGACTATGACTAAGACGTTTATGGTGACTAAGATGTATATGACACCTAATGATGCAAGGTTTTTGAGAAAAATTAACTAGTTTCTAATACAAGGTTGATCCTAAAAACCTAAAGCAAATAGTGACAATAATGTTTCGGACTCACCTCACGATTTTTTATGTTTTCTGTTGATAGGAAAATGCGGTTCACCTAACAGTTGCAGTTCAAAATTTGACAGATGCAGTTTTTCTAACAGTTGCGGTTTTTCCTCTAACAATTGTGGCTTAATAAGACACATGCGGTTCTAGATCTGATAGATGCGGTTTACCAGGACACATGCGGTTTTGCATGCACTTATGCGACTCAGAATGTGATAGTTGCGACTCATGATATGTAGACTATAAAAATGAATATTTTGACAAATAGATGCGGCATTTTCCCTAACATATGTGACTCGCTATGACACATGCAGTGTTTAAACTGACAAATGTGACTCGGTTTTCTTATAGTTGAATTTTTTTTGAAATTTGTTGACTTACTTTGTTTGTTTGATCAAGATTTTGACGAATAAAACACAGAGCAAACACAACAATCAATGTATTTTCAATTTTTTTTTTTATGAAAGGACTGTTAAGACTCGAAAAACAATTACAACTTAGGATTTTAGGACAATACTTGTTGAATTCTTACTTGGATTTCTCCAACTATGCATATTTATGGCGAATGACTAGTAGCTTGACCCCACTGGCTCCCCTCCATGACACTCACTTATATGGGGCAGCCAAGCTACTGTATCCATGAAACTCCCATGGCATACATTTCATTTCCACACATAAACCGTAAATATGTAAGATGGCTTCACAGGGCCGACCCTGCTGCGCCAACAAATAGGTAGGATTTTGGTAACTCTACAACAAGGTGTTTAATAAGGGCATTCCATTCATGGGACACTATCCAACATCGGCGAGAGTCCATTTCTGTCCATCTCATCGAAATAGTGCGCATGATTCTTGGGCTTTCCCCAAGAATCCACTTTTCTCTACCGGCTAGAAGTCGCTTGGCTTTAGCGTGCTACCGGTCTGAGTCGTCTTGGGGTGAGTACTTTTTCCCACCAAGACAGGCCCAAGTTCTAGATTCAGCAACCATTTCTCTTACACCCAGGATTGCATGGCTGTGCAAGGGGAGAGGATACTTCGGTGTATTGAATCATAAGGGTTACAAATACGTGCAAAAGCACCAAACAAAGAAGACAGTGGTTCTTTTTAATCCAAATGACAATTTTCTATCTATCAAACAAAAAATTCATTTTAATCCCACACGACGATTATCTATCTACCAAAAAAAAGCTTGCTTAAATAAATAAATTAACACAAAGGCATTAGGTCCTGCATGCAAATTTATCAGTAGTTCATTGTTCTTCAACTTTCGTCGTGTAGAAAATTGTCTTAGGTTTTTAATGGTCTTCTATGCTTCGTCCTACAAACACTATGTTATTCCTCCTTAACACAACTAAAATAGATATTAGCGAAAATCCAAACAACATAAAAAGTGAAAACAAAAATATGGATGCACGAAAATCAATAAAAAAATGAAAAAGTTTTACTAGGCAGATGTGGCTTTTGGAGCCACATATGTAGTTCAACTGTTGACAGGCGGATGCGGTTTGTGGATTCATGGATGCGGCTTATGATGGTGGATACATCGATGTTTTTCACAGATGCGGCTCGTAGTTACAGATGCGTGGTTTCTCTTAACAAATGTGGTGTGCTGTACGAAAAACTTGCAAAAAAGAACAGAAAACAGAAAAATAGAAAGATGAAAATTTGTGCGGATTTTGAAGCATGTTCACGTCGGGTTCACCAAATGTAAATGATAGATTTTTCTGTAATACTAGAATAACAATGTCAAATCTTAATCTAAACAATAATCTAAAATCTAACAACTAAGAACGAATAAGTAAACTAAATAATAAAACCAAAATGCGGCTTATGATGGTGAATACATCGATGTTTTTCACAGATGCAGCTCGTAGTTACAGATGTGTGGTTTCTCTTAACAAATGTGGTGTGCTGTACGAAAAACTTGTAAAAAAGAACAGAAAACAGAAAAATAGAAAGACGAAAATTTGTGCAGATTTTGAAGCGTGTTCACGTCGGGTTCACCAAATGTAAATGATAGATTTTTCTACAATACTAGAATAACAATGTCAAATCTTAATCTAAACATTAATCTAAAATCTAACAACAAAGAACGAATAAGTAAACTAAATAATAAAACCAAAATTTATCAGTAGTTCATTGTTCTTCAGCTTTCGTCCTGCAGAAAATTGTCTTAGGTTTTTAATGGTCTTCTATGCTTCGTCCTGCAAACACTATGTTATTCCTCCTTAACACAACTAAAACAAATATTAGCGAAAATCCAAACAACATAAAAAGTGAAAACAAAAATATGGATGCACGGAAATCAATAAAAAAATGAAAAAGTTTTACCAAGCAGATGCGGCTTTTGGAGCCACATATGCAGTTCAACTATTGACAGGCGGATGCGGTTCGTGGATTTGCGGATGCAGCTTATGATGGTGGATACATCGATGTTTTTCATAGATGCGGCTCGTAGTTACAAATGCGTGGTTTCTCTTAACAAATGTGGTGTGTTGTACGAAAAACTTGCAAAAAAGAACAGAAAACAGAAAAATAGAAAGACGAAAATTTGTGCGGATTTTGAAGCGTGTTCACGTCGGGTTCACCAAATGTAAATGATAGATTTTTCTACAATACTAGAATAACAATGTCAAATATTAATCTAAACAATAATCTAAAATCTAACAACAAAGAATGAATAAGTAAACTAAATAATAAAACCAAAATGATCTCACCGAATATGCATTCACGCTTTCGAATTATCTCTATTGCTCTTCTCCATTTTTCCTTTTCAGTATTCTTGCCCTTAGATTCATGTGTTTGAATTCAAGTATAGCTTCGTCATGTGTCTAAGAAAAATATTGAAGAATAGTTTCTCTTCTCAAAAGTGTATGATTTTGGGAGGAGGAATAATGATAAGGATAGGCCATTTAATAGATTTTGTGTTTCCAAACGATCGGCTCAGATTGAAAGAGAGATCGACGGATGAGATCGATGAATTCCATGCGATTTGAGTTATGTCTTAGATAGAATGTGAGTTAGAACGTGAGTTAGAACATGAGTTCAGGAAAGACTGCAGATAGAGACTAAATTAGAACGTGAGTTATAACACAAGTTCAACATCTTAATCTCCAAAAATAGAACTAGACTTTGAATGCAAAAGCCAAAGTTAGAACTTGAAGATGAGGAATTCAAATGCATAATTAATTAATTAAATAAAGATATTTAATTAATAAAGAAATACATGCATATGAGTTAGAACTATTAATCGACTAGTTGTAATGGAGAGTCTTCTCGTAGAGATAAACTGGTGTTGAATTCAGAGATAACTGGAGAACTAAAAATAGATCTCGAGTCAGAAGGTGAGTGAATGAATTAGATAACTGAATGATAGAGGAATGTGACATAAATAATCAAATATGAATTGACTTTTAATTAAATAAAAAAAGATAATTATTTAATTTGACTATTTGAAAAGGATAATATAAATAATTAAATAACAAATATTTAACTATAGATAAAAGGAGGTTAAATGAATAATTAAATAAAGATATTTAATTATAGTTGAAAAAAGTATGATAAAGGAGGAATTAAATAATAAATTATTTAATTGATATATAAAGGGGGAAGAATTAATTAGTTCGTAGCACAATTAAATAAATATGATTTATTTAATTAATCAAGTTGAATAAAGGTTAATAATGAATTAATGAATTGATTAAAAAGGGGTATTTAATTAATAGAGGAAATATGTGTTAGAAAGGTTAATTAAATAATTAACATTATTTAATGAAGACCATAGACTATAGAAAATTATGTTGAATGTGTACTCGCAGGCCTAGACAAATTTTCGGTATCTACAGAATGCTTCCTGTCTGAATGGTCTGATTTGGTATAGGAATGCTTCCTATCTAAAGGATCTGATTTGGTATAGGTATATTTCTGCCAACTTTGGATCTCTTACCAGTCATGTTGGTGCCAATGGGGTTGGAGGAAGTTTCCCCCGCAGTAAATTGTAAACCTTGTGTTATGTTGAAAGGGGTTGTGTTTACAATTGACAATGTTTGAGTTGGTATGCCAGTTGGTATCGCTGCGGTAATTTGGGGAATATAAACACTTGGCATCACAGTTTACGTTGGTTGAGTAGACTATGTTTGCAAAGTACGAATATCAAATCCTGGTGGTAGTTTGGCACCTTCTGCTAGCAACTTTGCTAGATATCGTTGCGAATCATTTGCCAAACATTCATCCATAAAGGATGCAAATTCAGGATCTTGTACTGCTGCGTCTATGTCCTCTATGTAAATTTGTCCATGTGTGTCCCTAGTGACATGTTTTTTCAAGCAAAGGTTTGTGTGGTCTTTTACTTCCTGATGGTTGATTTCCAAAAGGATTGATGAATTCGTTGGGGTCTATCATTGCTTTATGTTTCTTTTTAGACCTTGCTTCAACCATGAAAAAGTTGCTTAAAAAGGGGTAATGCAGACTATGTCTAAAAACTAATATGACCTATGTCTATGTTTTTGGATTTTTCTTCACAATAAATGGCGTTGCTAAAATGGTTTCTAAAAAGACGTATACTAAAATGACGTATGATAGGATAGACAATATGCAAAATTTTGAGTAGACTAATGATGATAAATGAGTCTAAGATGGGTATAACTTACCACCTATGAAATAAATGCATGCAATGATTTGTTTTTGACCAAGGAACCTGATTGTATGACAAGGACAGTTGATAAGGTGAATTTTCCAAACTAAACTATTGAGCTGAAAAAATCCACTAAATGGGACTAAAAGTGACTAGGTTCAATGACTATGACAAACAAGAACATGAACGTTTCCAATGATGAGGAAAGTTATCTATTCTATGAAATGCAATTTCCTAGGAAGTATCTATATGCATGTAACTTAGGATGACTATGAATAAGACATTTACTGTGACTAAGACATAATGACACCTAATGATGCAATGCTTTTGAGAAAAATTTAACAGTTTCTATCCAAGGTTGATCTTAAGAACCAAAAGAAAATAGTGACAATGATGTTTCAGACTCAATTTGTGGTTTTTTTATGTTTTGTGTTGACAAGAAAATGCGGTTCACCTAACAGTTGTAGTTCAAATGTTGACAGATGTGGTTTTTGACTATGCATGCGGTGTTTCTGACAGTTGTAGTTTTTCCTATGAAAAATGTGGTTTACCAATACACATGCGGTTCTAATTCTGGACTCTATAAACCTAAATTTTCTTGCAGACACTTGCGGCTCAAAAATTGATAGATGCGATTTGCATGCACACATGCGACTCAAAATATGACAGTTGCGGTTCTTAATATCCAGACTGAATAATGAATGTTTTGACAAACATATGTGGTTTTTTCCCTAATAGATGCAACTCCCTAGGACAGATGCGGCGTTTAAACTGACAATTGCGACTCAATTTTCTAACAGTTGAAATTTTTCCGAAAGTTGTTTTGATGACTTAGTTTGTTGATCAAGATTTTGACGAATACAACAAAAAAAAACCATAGCAATCAATGTATTTTCAGTTTTGTGATGAAAATGACTATTAAGACTCGAAAAAAATTTACAACCTAGGCTTTTTGGACAATACTTGTTGAGTTCTTACTTAGATTTCTCTAGCTACGCATATTTATGGCGAATGACTAGTAGATTGACCCCACTGGCTCCCCTCCACGACACTCACTTATACGGGGCAGCCAAGCTACTATACCCATGAAACTCCCATGGCATATATTTTATTTCCACACATAAACAGTAAGAATGTAAGACGGCTTTACAGGGCCGACCCTGCTGTGCCAACAAGTAGATAGGATTTTGGTAACTCTACAACAAGGTGTTTAATAAGGGCATTTCATTCATGGGGCACTATCCAACATCGGTGAGAGTCCATTTCTATCCATCTTGCCAGAATAGTGAGCATGATTTTTGGGCTTTCCCCAGAAATCTGTTTTTATATACCGGGTGGAAGTCGCTTAGCTTTAGCGTGTTACCGGTCTGAGTCATCTTGGGGTGAGTAATTTTTCCCACCAAGACAGGCCCAAGTTCTAGAGTCAATAATCATTTCTCTTACACCTAGGATCACATGACTGTGCAAGGGGAGAGGATACTTCAATTACTGAATCGTAAGGGTGACAAATATGTACAATGCACCAAACAAAGAAGATAGTGGTTCTTTTTATTCCAAATGACAGTTATCTATCTACCAATCAAAAAGTTCTTTTTAATCCACATGACAATTATCTATCTACCAAACAAAATCTTGCTAAATAAATAAACACAAAGGCATTAGGTCCTACATGCAAATTTTTCAGTAATTCATTTTTCTTGTCTTCGGCTTTCGTTCTGTAGAAAATATTATCTTTGGTTTTTAATTGTCTTCTATGCTTCGTCCTGCAAAAACTATGTTATTCCTCCTTAACACAACTGAAACAAAAATTAGCGAAAATAAAAACAACCTAAAAAGCAAAAATGAAAAATATGAATGTACAAAAATCAATAAAAAAATGGAAAATATTTACCAGCCAGATGCGGCTTTTGGAGCCACAGATGCAGTTCGATGTTGATAGGTGGATGCGGTTCATGACTTCACGGATGTGGTTTGGGATGATGGATGCGTCACTGTTTTTAGCATATGTGGCTCGTGGATATAGATGCGTCGTTTCTCTGAACAGATGGGGTGCACCATACGAAAACCTGCAAAAAAAGAGAATAAACAAGAAAATGAAAAGACGAAAAGATGTATAAATTTTGAAGCATGATTCACGTCGCATTCACCAAATGTAATAGTAGATTAAAAGATGATCTTTCGATATGATGAGATGGATAATCTGCAACTAGAATAACAATGTTAACACTAATCTAAATAATAATCTAAAATCAAACAACAAAGAACGAAGAAATAAACATAACAAACTAAACAAATTAATGGAAAGCTCTCACCGAATATGTGTTCACCCATTTGAATTATCTTGATTGTTCTTCTCCATTTTTCCTTTTTAGTATTCTTTCCCTCATATTTTTGTGTTTGAATGCAAGCATAACTTCATCGAGTGTCTAGGAAAACTATCAAAGATAAGTCTCTTCTCAAATGTGTATGATTTCAGGAGGGGGAATAATGATAATGACAGGCCATTTTATAGATTTTGGGTTTTCGAACGATCGGCTCAGATTGAAAGAGAGATCGACGAATGAGATTGATGAATGCCATGCAATGTGAGTTCTATCTCAGATAGAATGTGACTTAGAACATGAGTTAGAATATGAGTTCAGGAAAGATTGAAGATAGAGACTAAGTTAGAACGTGAGTTAGAACACGAGTTCAGGATCTTAATCTTCAAAAAATAGAAGAAATAGACTTTGTATGCAAAATAAAAATTTAGAAGTCAAAAAATAATGCATTTGAATGCAAATAGGAGTTAGAACTAGTTAATCGACTAGTTGTGATAGAGAGTCTTCTCGTAGAGATAAATAGGTGTTGAATCCGGAGATAACTGGAGAACTAAAAATAGATCTCGAGTAAGAAGGTGAGTGAATGACTTAGATAACTGAATGATAGAAGAATGTGGCATAAATAATTAAATATGAATTAAAAGTTTATTTAATTCAACATTCAAAAATAAGAAACTTTAATTAAACAAATAAAGATAATTTATTTAATTTGACTGTTTGAATAGGATAATATAAATAATTAAATAACAAATATTTAATTATAGATAAAAGGGAGTTAAAGGAATAATTGAATAAAGATATTTAATTGATAGATAAAGGGGGAAGAATTAATTAGTTCGCAACATAATTAAATAATTATGATTTATTTAATTAATCAAGTTGAATAAAGGTTATTTATGAATTAATGAATTAATTAAAAAGGGGTATTTAATTAATAGAGGAAATATGTGTTAGAAAGGCTAATTAAATAATAATCATTATTTAATCAAGACCACGGACTATAGAAAATTATGTCGAATGTATACTCGCAGGCCTAGACCAAATTTCGGTATCTACATCAGTATTGGAATTTTGACCCTCCTCGACAACATTAGCAATTTCATTTGCTGGTAAATTATCTATACGGTATTCTCCACATATCATATCATGGATTTGGACCTTGGGGTTTGATAGTGCAATAAATGAAGTGGATTCTTTTAAGGATTCAGGATCAACATATGCTTGAGAAGGAGGTGCTGCATGATTGCTTTGGATTCTAATTTTAGTTTTAGGGCTTAGATTATGGTAATACATGAAAGGATTGGGATCTCCTTGTATTGTGATTTCAACACCTTTGTGTGGGAATTTAATACACTAGTGGTATGTGTAGATATCGAAAATTGGTCTAGGCCTGCGAGTACACATTCGATGTAATTTTCTATAGTCCATGGTCATGATTAAATAATGTTAATTATTTAATTAACCTTTCTAACACATATTTCCTCTATTAATTAAATACCCCTTTTTAATTAATTCATTAATTCATTACTAAACTTTATTCAACTTGGTTAATGAAATAAATCATATTTATTTAGTTATGTTGCGAACTAATTAATTCTATCCCCTTTATTTATCAATTAAATAATTTATTATTTAATTACCCCTTTATCATACTTTTCCAACTATAATTAAATATATTTATTTAATTATTCATTTAAACCCCTTTATCTATAATTAAATATTTATTATTTAATTATTCATTTAATCCTTTTCAAAAGTCAATTAAATAAATTATCTTTATTTATTTAATTAAAGTCTCTTATTTTCGAATGTTGAATTAAATTAATATTTAATTCATATTTTAATTAATTATGTCACATTCCTCTATCATTCAATTATCTAAGTCATTCACTTACCTTCTGACTTGAGATCTATTTTTAGTTCTCTAGTTATTGTTAGAGTAATAACTTATTATGCTTAATTAATTATATCATATTGGTTAATTAATTAAGTCATTTATTCCTCTAGTTGCTTAAGCTAAACTTAGGCACATTAATAATTGATTAATTATTAAGTGTGCACACTAGGGTTTCATTTAGGGTTTCCCTTTTAGGGTTTCTTGATCTCCTTCATAAGGATTGATCTCTTTGTAATAATTGAGATTCTCATAATGCATTTTACACTTTGAGGTTTGCAGAACATCTTATTTGTTCTGAATGTCTTTTGCATGTGACAGGTATCCATTTGCATGTAGGTGATCTTGGATTCTAAAATGGTATCAGAGCACTTTCATTTGGTGCAGTTTATTTTTCAGTATTTTTCTGTTTTACTACATTTATTGCTGGTTGAAGTCAGATGTACTTTTTATGCTTCCGAGCTGATAACTTTTTGCCACAATCTCTGATTTTCGCTATCTTTGTGGCTTTGGAAGGGTATTGAGGAGCTCTATGTTGCTGTCCATGCACTTTTTTCTGTATCTGTCCCAGGTTTTTCATTAATCCAGATTTGGCCCGATGGGTGTTTTGGAGATTACCTGGATATTTTGGCAGTTGGGAGAGTGCATCTTGCATCTTTGCACTTCATTTTCAGTGATACATCTTTCAATAATCGACTACTGCTTCATAGATTCCAGTGTTGTTCCCGTTTGGAGTTTTCGAGTGTTCCGTGGCATCGAGTCTGCTGTCACATTATGATGATTCCGATATGGTTTCGTGTAGACAGAAGTATCTTTCCTTGCTTGCCAGATTGCAGTTCCAGTGTTACTCTATAGTGTTCTTCCAGTGCTTCTTGCAGCATGTCATATCATTGTAGGGGGGTTTTGTCCCACTGGGTTTTCCTCCTCTACCTCTTTCTTGCATTTGTAAATGGGTACCTGATCAGTCCTAGTTGTTGGGACCCATCTTTGCTTGCATGCATCTTATTCTAGTGTTTTAGCTTCTTCCTAAGTTCATCTTAAGGGGGGTTGTTAGAGTAATAAGTTATTATGCTTAATTAATTATATCATACTGGTTAATTAATTAAGTCATTTATTCCTCTAGTTGCTTAAGCTAAACTTAGGCACATTAATAATTGATTAATTATTAAGTGTGCACACTAGGGTTTAATTTAGGGTTTCCCTTTTAGGGTTTCTTGATCTCCTTCATAAGGATTGATCTCTTTGTAATAATTGAGATTCTCATAATGCTTTTTACACTTTGAGGTTTGTAGAACATCTTGTTTGTTCTGAATGTCTTTTGCATGTGACAGGTATCCATTTGCATGCAGGTGATCTTGGATTCTAACAGTTATCTCTGAATTCAACACCTGTTTCTCTCTGTGAGGAGACTCTCTGTCACAACTAGTCGATTAACTAGTTCTAACTCATATGCATGTACGCATTTATTAATTAAATATCTTTATTTAATTAATTAATTATGCATTCGAATTTTTCATCTTCAAGTTCTAACTTTTTCTTTGACATACAAAGTCTATTTCTTCAATTTTTGAAGATTAAGATCTTGAACTTATGTTCTAACTTAGTCTCTATCTTTAGTCTTTCCTGACTCATGTTCTAACTCACATTCTAACTCACGTTCTATCTAACACTAAACTCACATCACATGGCATTCATCAATCTCATCCATCGATCTCTCTTTCAATCTGAGTCGATCGTTCGAAAACACAAAATCTATAAAATGACCTATCATTATCATTATTCCTCCTCCCGAAATCATACACTTTTGAGAAGAGAAACTATTCTTCGATATTTTGCTTAGACACTTGAAAAAACTATACTTACATTCAAACACAGAAATCTGAGGGCAAGAATACTGAAAAGGAAAAATGGAGAAGAGCAATAGAGATAATTCGAAGGGCTAAACGCATATTCGGTGAGATCATTTTGGTTTTATTATTTAGTTTACTTATTCGTTCTTTGTTGTTAGATTTTAGATTATTGTTTAGATTAGTATTGACATTGTTATTCTAGCTTGTAGAAAAATCTATCATTTACATTTGGTGAACCTGACGTGAACACGCTTCAAAATCTGTACATATTTTCGTCTTTCCATTTTTCCATTTTTTGTTCTTCTTTTTTGCAGATTTTTCGTACGGCGCATCGCATTTGTTAAGGGAAACGACACATCTGTATCCGTGAGCTGCATCTATGAAAAGTAGCGACACATCCACCATCATAAGCTACATTTGCGAAGCCATGAACTGCATCTACCTATCAACAAATTCACGAACCGCATCCGCCTGTCAACAGTTGAACCGCATCTGTGGCTCCAAAAACCGCATCTGCCTGGTAAAACTTTTTCACTTTTTTATTGATTTTCGGCAATCCATTTTTTTCATTTTCGCTTTTTATGTTGTGTGGATTTTCACTAATATTTGTTTCAATTGTGTTAAGGTGGAATAACATAGTGTTTGCAAGATGAAGCATAGAAGACATTTAAAAACCTAAGACAATTTTCTGCAGGACGAAAGCTAAAGACCAATGAACTAGTAATAAATTTGCATGTAGGACCTAATGCCTTTGTGTTAATTTATTTATTTAAGCAAGCTTTTGTTTAGTAGATAGATAATCGTCATGTGGGATTAAAATGAATTTTTCTATTTGATAGATAGAAAATTGTCATTTGGATTAAAAAGAACCATTGTCTTCTTTGTCTGGTGCTTTTGCACGCATTTATAATCCATACGATTCAGTACACCAAAGTATCCTCTCCCCTTGCGCAGTCAAGTGATCCTGGGTGTAAGACAAATGGTTGCTGACTCTAGAACTTAGGCCTATCTTGGTGGGAAAAAGTACTCACCCAAAGATGACTTAGACCGGTAGCATGCTAAAGCCAAGTGACTTCCAGCCGGTATATAAGAGTGGATTCTTGGGGAAAGCCCAAGAATCATGCACACTATTCTGATGAGATGGACAGAAATGCACTCTCACTGATGTTGGATAGTGTCCCATGAATGGAATGCCCTTATTAAACACCTTGTTGGCACAGCAGGGTCGGCCCTGTGAAGCCGTCTTACATATTTACTATTTATGTGTGGAAATGAAATGTATGCCATGGGAGTTTCATGGATACAGTAGCTTGGCTTCCCCGTATAAGTGAGTGTTGTGGAGGGGAGCCAGTGGGGTCAAGCTACTAGTCATTCACCATAAATATGTGTAGCTAGAGAAATCCAAGTAAGAATTGAACAAGTATTGTCCTAAAAGCCTAGGTTGTAACTGTTTTTTGAGTCTTAACAATCCACCCATCACAAAAACTGAAAATACATTGATTGTTGTGTTTGTTTTCTGTTGTATTCATCAAAATCTTGATCAAACAAACAAATTCAGTCAACAACTTTCGGTAAAAATTCAACTGTCAGAAAACCGAGTCGCATTTGTCAGTTTAAACGCCGCATGTGTCATAGCGAGTCACATCTGTTAGGGGAAATGCCACATCTTTCTGTAAAAACATTCACTTTTTAGTCTGCATATCATGAGTCACAACTATCACATTCTGAGTCGCATGTGTGCATGCAAACCACATCTGTCAGTTTTAAAACCACATGTGTCCTGGTAAACTGCATGTGTCAGTTTTCGAACTGCATGTGTCTTAGTAAATCGCATTTGTTAGAGGAAAATCCGCAATTGGTAGAAAAACCGCATCTTGCAGAATTTAAACCGCAACTGTTAGAAAAACCACATTTGCCAGAATTTGAACCGCAACTGTTAGGTGAACTGCATTTGCCTGTCAACAAAAAATATCAAAAAACCGCGAGCTGAGTCCGAAAAATCATTGTCACTATTTGCTTTAGGCTTTTAGGATCAACCTTGGATTAGAAACTGGTTAATTTTTCTCAAAAACCTTGCATCATTAGGTGTCATATACGTCTTAGTTACCATCATTAGGTATCATATACGTCTTAGTCACCGTAAACATCTTAGTCATAGTCATCCTAAGTTGCATGCATATAGATACTCCCTAGGAAATTGCATATCATAGAATAGATAATTTTCCTCATCTTTGGAAACGTTCATGTTCTGGTTTGTCACAGTTATTGAACCTAGTCACTTTGGTCCCATTTAGT
This sequence comes from Sequoiadendron giganteum, assembly GCA_007115665.2. NCBI lineage: Eukaryota > Viridiplantae > Streptophyta > Pinopsida > Cupressales > Cupressaceae > Sequoiadendron > Sequoiadendron giganteum. The sequence continues at coordinate 492,496,373 of CM021103.1, forward strand.
GAATCCTTTTAGCTCAACAGTCTAGTTTAGAAAATTCACCTTGTCAAAACTATCCTTGTCATACAATTAGGTTCCTTGGTCAAAAAAAAATCTTTGCATGCATTTATTCCATAGGTGGTAGGTTATACCCATCTTAGACTCATTTATCATCATTAGTCCACTCATAATTTTGCATATTGTCCGTCCTGTCATACGTCATTTTAGATCTTTAGCAACATCCTTATTGTCGAAAAAATCCAAAAACATAGACATGGGTCATATTAGTTTTTAGACATAGTCTGGATTACCCATTTTGAGCAACTTTTTCATGGTCGAAACAAGGTCCAAAAAGAAACACAAAGCAATGACAGACCCTAATGAATTCATCAATCCGTTCGGAAACCAACCATCAGGAAGTAAATGACCACACAAGCCCTTTCTAGAAAAACATGTCACTAGAGACACACATCATCATATTTACATAAAAGACATAGACGCAGCACTACAAGATCCTGAATTTGCATCCTTTATGGATGAATGTTTGGCAAATGATCCCCAACGCTATCTAGCAAAGTTGCTAGCAGAAGGTGCCAAACTACCCATAGGATTTGATATTCATACTTTGCAAACATAGTCAACTCAACCATCCCAAACTACAACGTCAATTGTCTCTATTCTCCAAATTACCACAGCAATACCAACTGCTATACCAGCTCAAACATCGTCAATTGTAAACACAACCCCTTTCAACATCACACAAGGTTTACAATTTACTTGGGGGAAATTTCATCCAACCCCTTTGGCACCAACACGACTGGTAAGAGAACCAAAGTTGGCGGAAATATACCTATACCAACTCAGCCAATTCAGACAGAAAGCATTCCCATTCCTAATCAGACAATTCAGATAGGAAGCATTCCTATACCAACTCAAACCATTCAGACAGGGAATATCCCTATACCGAATAAGAATATTTGGACAGGATATATTCCCTCGCCCAATCACAACCTGTCACAGAACATGGCGTATCAAAACACCTACATTGATCCAAATTTCACAAACACCATGTCCTTGACACAAGTCGATGTCCTTGTGTCCATTTGACAAAGCGCTCTATATGACACCTTTCCCTCATGGATACATTATACTGGTTTTGCCTAAGTATAATGGGTGAAAGAATCCTTTAGAACACATTAGAGAGTTCTCAATAGTGTGCATGGACATATCGTATGACCCCACATACTTAATGAGACTATTTCCACAAACCCTTGTTGGGATAGTATTGAAATGGTTTTCTAAATTACCATATGGTATACTATCTTGGGGCGAATTAGATAAAAATTTTGTCGAACATTTCACTTTTAACATAGACAATGAGGTAACAATTGCAATCTTGTGCCACACAACACAAGAAGATGGCGAAACCTTCACCACTTTCTTCTGGAGATGGCGAAGTCTAGCTAGTAGATGTCTAGTTGAAATACCTGAAAAATAAAAAGTCACCATATTCCTAGAGAACATCAACCCCAAATTGCGAAGTGACTTAAGGGTACACTATTGTAATTCATTCTCAGACTTGGTACAAAAGGGCATCATCCTTGAGAAAGGTCTTATAGACAAAGGAGAGATTAAGGTACCAGGCAGAAATCCGGTTGTCCAACATCAAAACGCACCAAATGATAGAAACAAATTCTAGTCTAGGAACAAGAATGTTACAAATGACGTCATTGTTGATGCTAAACACATACATACAGGACCAGTTATCACACTTAGGGGTTATAATTCCAATCAAGACATGATGAATAGTCCAGATCAACAAGCTAACTATGTCCAAAATTCACAACAACAAAGACCACAACAGAGGAGATTTCCAACACGTGAATTTACACCTTTAGGGCAACTAATCGAGACTATTTTCAAAGATTTGATTAAGCATAATCTCATCAAACCTTTGGAACCAAGAGAATATGATCTTGGACAGTTCAAACCTTCATGGTGGGATGATAACTCCTTTTGTGACTATCATCAAACGAAAGGACACAACCTACAACAATGTCGCCAACTCAAGAACATTATGCAAGACTTTGTTGAAAACAGAACCATAGAGGTCGGTGGGTAGAAAAATACAAAGAACAGTGATCATAAGGTCTTCATGGACCCATTACATGACCACACAAAAGGAAAAGCCTCCAGTTCAGGACACAAGAATAATCCAGTAGTCAATTATAACAATACCAATTATGACTATGGTAAAGGAGCGATCATAAATCACCTCTGAGCCACAAATGAGAATGTCAATACCTTCACCATTAAGAAGCATCTAGAATGTAATGTGAACACACGCAAAACCAAGATTACTATTCCTGGACCTTCTTCTTCTGAGCCACCTATGCAAGCTTCAAAGTTCAAGTACAATCTTCTTGATCAATTGAGTAAAACCCCCACACAAATATCTATCTTGGAATTTTTGACCTTATCACCTGAGCATCGAGCCATTCTAGACAAACCTCTACAGAACACAACTATTCCTATAGACTTATATCTCAATCGTTTCGAAGAAATGGTGGGATATTTGACCAACTCGCATCATGCCACATTTTCCCAAGAGGACTACTCGACTGAGAAATCTGATCATAATGACCCTTTACATCGTGAAGTCTTAATCCATCAAAAAGAAGTCCGACGACTCTTGGTAGATGGAGGAGTAGGTTTGAACCTGTGTACCCTAAAATTGGTTAAGGCATTGGGATTCTTAGAAGACTACATAGATACCTCTAAGAGTATAGTCATCAAGGCTTACGATGATGAGAAAAGATCGTCCAAAGGAGTTGTCACACTCCCTATAAGAATTGGCCCAGCAATCATGAACACGAGCTTCCAAGTCTTGGATCTCACCCTTCCATACAACTTGTTGTTAGGTAGACCTTGGATACATGCAATGAAATTTGTACCTTCAACATATCACCAATGTCTTAAGTTCCCCTACAATGGCATAGAAATGACCATTGATGGTGATCCAGATCCTTTTCAGTATTGTACAAGCCTAAGGGATATTCCACCATGACAAGTACTAGTTAATCAAGAAGCTTCATCATCCACTTTATCCCTATACGTTGACCCATCACATCTCACTAAGTGCATTTCATTCAAACCTCCATCAACCACTCCTAAACTCGAGATCCAAGACAAGGGTTGTGGCGAATATAATATAAAGGCATCATACTATGTCACTCACTTGATTCCAATGAAGGCATATGGCCTACCTATGGTAGAAAGAAAATAGTCGGTGATCATATTTCATGTTCCCTCTACAATGAAATTGACCAAATGGGGAGAGTTAAGTGACGAAATTGTGGATCAAGGTGATTCTTGGTTGTATCAAGAAGAACATGAATACCCCTCCCTGTCTATTCAAATAGCTAAAGACCAGTATGGAAAAGGCTATGACAGGCATAGTGGGTTAGGACTCTATTAGAATGGAAGCACGAAACCGATCACTATGTACCCACGACCGAAATATCTAGGGCTAGGGTGTCAACCACTTAGAATTGGGTTTCCTGGTACTTCGTCATCATTTCAAGAGGAAGTGAGTGATAACACATACATCGAGACATCTCATGAACCACTTCCCCCAGTTTACGACAAACCCCCAGTTTACGATAAACCTCCAGTTTTCGATGAATCTCCTTACTCAAGTGATGATGAATGGGATTGCCTTTCATCTACCAGTACCATTAACATAGATGCCCTATTTGGAGAATTGGACCTCAACATGAAACCTATACCAAAACCATCTAGTCCTCATCCTAAGAAGCACTTGTCCAAACAAGAATTGCAAAAGAACTATTATTGGGAAACCCTTGATCATGCATCTTGGGCACCTGATAAACCATCTTCTGACAATTCTGCCATTACTATAGTCCCACAACCTGCACCTAGGAAGAAAAACAAGGAGTTAGTCCAAAAATTCTATGACCATGTCAACCATTCCATATTCACCTTGTTAGCAGCTACCTTTAAAAACTTCGATGATGACATGCCCCTTATATATCCCGAACTCATCGATTGGGATCAACAAGGTACACCTATCATAGATACATTCGATAACAACAAATCAATTGTTGAGTTCATGGGACTTAGAGAAGGCATACCAAGAGGGGATCATAAAGCTAGTTTCACCATAGACTTGGATGATAAAGCATACTTTGGGGAGTCTATTTGCACCTCTAGTCGTAAAAATGAGAATGAAAAGAAAAAAGACAATGAAAAATAAATTTATGAGTCCCTAGGTAAAAACTGAAAGGCACCTTTGGACAAAGAAAAAGTCAAAATAAAAGATGTATCCAAGGGCGAAAACCTCTTAGAGGCACCCAAGGATAGAGGTTTAAATGTTCTCCCCGTTGAGTAAGAAAAGTCACCGATGCTAGTAGAAGAATCTGTTGAAGTCAACATAGGTACAAAAGAGAATCCTCGGAAGGTATATTTTGCAGCTTCTTCAATAGAGACAGAAAAACCTGAATTTAAAGACTTCTTCACAAAGAGACAGATAAATTTTCCATGGTCATATGCTAACATGCTTGGGCTTGATCTCGATCTAATATTGCACCATTTACCACTATAGCCAGGTATTAAACTAGTCAAACAAAAGCTAAGGAAAATACATCCGCAAATTTCTCTATTGGTCAAGGCAGAACTTAAGAAGCTCTTGGATGTAGGATTCATAAGGACAATAGACTATGCAGATTGGATATCAAATCTTGTACCAGTGACTAAGCCAACTAGGGGCATTCACATATGCACAAACTTTAGAGACATCAATAAGGCATGTCCTAAGGATGACTTTCCTTTTCTGAATATCAACATGATAGTAAACTTGACAGCAGGATACAAGATGCTATCCCTCATGGATGGTTTCTCGGGATACAACCAGATTAAAATAGCAACTGAAGACCAACACAAGACAACTTTCACATGTCCATGGGGCACATACTATTGGAATATTATGCCATTTGGCCTTAAGAATGCAGGAACTACCTACCAGTAGGAAATGACTATGATCTTCAATGACTTTGTACATACTCTCATGGAAGATTATGTAGATGATATTATAGAAAAATCAGAAACAAGAGAAGATCATTTGAAAGTTTTACACAAAATATTCCAGAGGCTGGAGAATTACAATGTCAGGTTAAATCCGAAGAAGTGTGTCTTTGGAGTGAAATCAGGGAAACTATTAGGGTATATCATCTCTCGAAGAGGCATTCAAGTAGATCTAGAGAAGGTAAGAGCTATCATAGAGATACCTCCTCCAGTCAGCATTGGTCAACTCAGAACCCTTCAGGGGAGATTACAGTCCATTAGGAATTTCATAGTACAACTGGCAGATAAAATCCACCCCTTTCAACATCTACTGAAGAAAGGAGTACCATTTGTGTGGACACATAAATGTGAGAAAGCCTTCCAGCAAATTAAGAACTATTTGCTTACTCCACTAGTCCTAATGCCACCTACAGAGGGAAAACCATTGATATTATACATCTCAGCAACATAGTCAACATTAGAGGCTCTTCTAACACAGCACGATGATCAAGGTCGTGAGAGAGCTATCTATTACATCAGTCGTACCTTAGTGGGCTATGAACTGAATTACAACAACATAAAATGTGCCTGTCTTTCTATAGTCTTTGCTACCCAAAAACTTCAGCACTATATGCTTAATCGATAGACAATATTAATTGCAAAGATTGATCCACTTAAATACCTCCTAAGTAATTCATCTTTAACAGTTCGATTGGCTAAATGAGTCATGATACTTATTGAGTATGACATTCAATATGTCGAAAGGAAGGCTATAAAAGGATAGGTGATTGCAGATTAGTTAGCTGATGCACCTATGAAGGCCAATCATCCATTAGTGGCAGACTTTCCTGATGAGTTTCTCTTTAACATTGATGTTAAGACTGAATGGAAACTGTACTTTGATGGCTCACATACAAACCGTGGTTCAGGAGCTGGTATCTTATTTGTTACACCTCAAGGTGATACCATTCCTAAATCATTCAGGATTGCTTTCCCTTATACCAACAATATAGCAGAATATGAAGCTTTAGTGACTAGGTTAAAAATGTCAGCTCAATAGAAAATTAAAAGCCTAAAGGTCTTTGGTGACTCTCAACTGGTAATCCGACGGGTAAATGATGATTACGAGACTAAGGATGAGAATCTTGCGAGAATGGCTGACAGTTTCAAGCAATATATCAATAGCATAACTTTTCAACAAATACCATGTATCCATAATAGAGTTGTAGATGCTACGGCAACCATGGCTTCCTTGTTGGATATTCCAAGTAATGTGCCTAGGTTCGAGTTTTTAGTTGAATTGCTATTGGTCCCCGCTTATGATGTCCCTAATACTGTGATGGTGTGTACCATTGTTGGTCCTACATCTCCTTGGTATAAAGACATATTCGACTACCTCACTGACCAAACCCTACCCCAAGACTTGTCTAATAACCAACATTCAACCTTCATCCAAAAGTCAACTAAGGACACCAGCATCGGTGAAACCCTATATAGACGTACCTTAGATAATGCCTTAATGAGATGTCTCGATCCTGAGGAAGCACAAACAACTTTGCGAGAGGTACACGAGGGTATATGCGGATCTCATTTGAGTGGTCCTACTCTAGCCCACAAGATTATGAGACTAGGTTACTATTGGCCTAGAATGGAGAAAGATTCATACGTCTTTGTAAAGAAGTGTAGACAATGTCAAATACATGGAGACTTGGTAAGAGTGCCAGTGCAAGAACTTCATTCCAATTACTTCACCATGGCCCTTTGCCCAATGGGGACTCGACCTCATAGGTAAGATACACCCTCCATCATCCAATGGCCATAAATTCATCATTACTGCCATCGAATACTTCACCAAATGGATTGAAGCTATTCCCATGACATACATAACCGGCACACAAATATCTAAGTTTATCCTAAACTATATCATTTGTCAATATGGTGTGCCCCAATCCATAATCATAGACAATGGCCGCCCATTCAAGAACCAAGAAGTATGCCATTTATGCAAAGAATTCCACATCAAACACCATTTCTCCACCCCATATTACCCACAAGGTAATGGGCAAGCCGAGGCATCTAATTAGACTATTGTTAGAATCCTTAAGAAGACTATCAATGACGTTGGTCGTGACTGGCACCTACAGCTTAACCCTGCCTTATGGGCCTATCGCACAAGCATCCATACCCCCACTGGCACCACTTCATATTCTCTTGTATTCAGGTCCAAAGCTATCTTACCTATCGAGGTTGAAATACCTTCTCTTAGGGTATCCTTGAAGGGTCATATTGATGATGAAGAGTACCATGTCTCTAGGTTACAAGAGCTAGAATTGCTAGATGAGCGTAGACAAAAAGCATTAGATCATTTACAATCATATCAGAATCGTCTTCATTGTAGTTACAATAGAAAGGTTCTCAATAGACATTTTGACATTGGTGACCTGGTATTAATGGAGAATCCTAAGAACCAAGCAGAACAAGAGAATCCAGGTAAGTTTGAACCTAACTGGTTGGGGCCCTACATTGTCACAAAAGCTTTTGGGTCAGGAGCTTACAAAATCTCTACTCCTGAAGGAGAGCCACTTTTGTCACCTATCAACAGTCTGCATCTAAAGAGGTTCTATGCTTAGTCTCTGAGAATCCATGTCTTAATCTTGAAAAATACAAAAAAATGAAAAAAAAAAAAAATGGTTACCTTGATGCAAACTTGGCAAACAAGCGTCTTTGTAACACCAAAAAAATTGAGAAAATAAAAAAAGTAAAGAGAAATAAATCCATCCAATAGTGAAAACCGCTTCAGTGGCGCTATGGATAAGTACCATGGTGAAAACCTGGCAAACATACGCCATGTGTAGTCAAGCTCACTCTTCTGTCTACCAACATTCTGATCGGACTTTTTCACCATCACTCATAATAAATGGTTGTCTTATCCATAACTTGGAACGATTGGAATCTAGCATCCATTCTATCACACTATCCACTCCATCTTCCTAATCTTATTTTCGACTGGGGGAAAATCCTTGTTCTATGCCCTAACACCTTGTACATAATGTCACACCATCGAAAATGTCCTGAAAAATCTATAAAAAATAAAAAATATCAGAAAATACCAAAAACAGAGTCAAGTCAATCATGTTAAGTCAGTCATAGACATAGTCGAACTATGTTGCCTCTACGACTAGGATGTAGGCAAGGCCATCAATTGATGTGCCCCCAAGGCATTAGGTCTATCAGTCTAGGTTTGTCATGTATCACACACATTTAAAATCATGACTCTTTGCATATTCAAAGTCATTGGTCATGTCAAACTATGAGGTCTCTGCGTGTACAACATAGGCAAGGCTAATCAATTGATGAGCTCCCGAGACGACACTAGGTCAGTCCAATAGGGTTCATTCATAATCATTAGCACACAAGTTGCATATCATAGTTTAAGGTATCATGTCATGTCATACACGGTCTACACGCACACACTTTTATCAGTCAAGGAATCAAAACAAGTCATGCATCAACAAGGAAAAACATCTCAAAGTCATCAAGTCAATATCAAACACAGTGTCAAAGTGATCAACCTATGTCTTACGCAAGATATGTCTTTCTTGTCAACAGACATTATCACATTGTCATAGTCTCATGTGGCTTGTCACTTCAACATCATTAGACTCCAACGTCTTATACAGCATGTGTCTTTCTGAAACCAAGCTTTGTCATGCCTTATACAAAAGTCACCAAGTTGAAACCAGACTCAATGTCTTATGCGGTATGTGTCATTCTCTCACATTACGCTATGTCAAACATCAAAACATCAAACAATCCCACAAGATCAAGTTTTGGCAAATACATTTATTTGGCTTTATGACTTTATATCTTATTTTGACTTTTCTTTTTATCGATTTGTGAATTAGTCTAGTTATTAGCTTTCCTGAGGATGTCCCTTGAAGGATTTAGAGAAGCAACGATGTCTCAAGACTCTTTTTTCTTTGGCTATTGTCTGTCAACTGTCTTTTTAAATATTGGTTTTTGAGTCATGTTACTAGTTTCCTCAAGGATGTTCAATCAAGGATTTAGAGGAGCAATGACGTCTCATGACCCATCTTTTATTTGTCTACTGTCTGTGGTTTGTCTTGACAAAGTGACTGGGGAAATACTGTCCTTAGTATGAGTTAAGACACTCCTTGTCTGTGACTGTCTGTTTTTCACAGATGGATGACTGTGTACACTATGGTCTATCCCATATCATAGTGTATACTATCCATCTATGTCATGTCTCGCCCAATGATGATAACAAGCAAGTATAGCGTATTTGGTAATATATTGAAGATTATATCTTTTTCTCAATCAATGAACCTTCATTATATGTTTTCTTAATCAAACAACCTTAATTATTTCTTACTAACATTCAGAATTAATTTCATCTTAACATTTCTCTTCGATGACATAATGATAAAGTTCTGTGACACATTAAAAATATTAGGTTATTTGCATTTACATACATTCCATTAAAATTTCACATAGTTGCATTACATCCGAAAACATGACATAATAGGCATTGCATTATCATAACATACATAATGTAAACATTGCATGTACATATTACCATCACATGTAAATAAACATCATATAGAACATTTGCATCCATTATCATAAGTAAATTAAGACATCCATAACATCATTATTAAATGCATATATCATAACATATAGAAACATTCATTCATAAAACATGTACATACATCATCTAGGAAACATAATCATATAGAAATAAAGCATCATCCATTGAATAAAACTACATATCATGTAGAAGCCGCCAAAATCATATATATATATATCAATCAAAAAATAGTGTGTCACAGTACAATTTCTTAATGTAACCATAAATAAAACATGAGCTTACATGCTCTCCGATAAAAAATACAAATGTCTATAAGTATCTGAAGCCTTGTCATCGTGTCCCACTACCCCTGTTGTCACATGGTGATGGTGGTGGAAAAAGACTCAAAGGTGATCTCTGCGAGGTGGAAGGCCTCTCATATGGACCTATCCTTGATGGTCTTATCACCGCTTCAGTACTCTGTGTCCTCTGACTCCGAGTATGACTCTGGCTCTGACTATGCACCTCTGAAAATCTAGGACCTCGTCTATCTATTGGCACTGCTGCCTCATAAAGGTCTCTATAGTATGTAGCTCTCTCCACCACTCTGATCAACTCTGATACCATGCCATTAGATGAGGACCCACTGCAAAGGTGTCTAACCTCTATGAACTATTGCTCTATCTCATGTATCTGCGCTATAGCTTGGTCTCTCTCCATGAGAGCACTGTCCCTCTCTGTACAAGCACTGTCCCTCTTGGTATATGCACTATCTCTCTTTGCATATGCACTATCCCTCTCTGTGTAGGCACTATCTCTCTCTAGTCTCATCGCCTCAAACTCTGCAGTCATAAATCTGAGTCTCTCCTCCAAAGCCTCCTTGTCACCATCTCTAGGAGCATCTTCATCCCATCTTCCCTCTACAATCCGATCTTTGAGCTCTCTCTTCTGCTCCTCCATTGGTGCCTCCTCCTCAGCATCATCCTCAACATCCTCCTCTCCATATCCTGCCAAAATACCCAGAGGGTCTATAGCCACATCCATATCTACATATTTTGCAACATCCTCTACTCTGACATCTACCTCTACATGCTCCTCAACCACTACCTCCACTGCAGCATGCTCACTCCCAGCCTATACATCCACTCTCCCTCCAATGTCTGCCATTGGTACATCAACTGCTACTACCTCATGAATAGGTGCATGTCCACCTACTTGACCCCCTCTCTGTCCTCTCTATCCTTGTCTCCTTCCTCTACCTTCGCCTCAGTCATCATCTCCATCACCTCTATCACCAACTCTACCCACTCAGGCACCTCCACCTCTCCGTTGTCCTCTTGGCCTTGTGCCTCGTCTCTCCACTGGTGCTGGTTGGTCAGGATCTATATAAGGAATCAGGCGATGAACCACCCACCATGAATTGTATGTAGCCGTAGTCTCTGGATCTGCTAATCCATCTCTCCAACCCAAACATAATGGTTGTAATTCCTGTATGTCTACCTCTGCCATAGCCACTGGAATCATGGGTCCCCACCATGGAACCTCTCTCAATGACCGAGCAAACTCTGCTCTACCTCGAGGCTCATCCTGAACATCTCCAAACTGTCTCATGACCCACTTTGGTAGATGCCTCTCTATGATATGCACACTCGAAATAGTCCTCCCAATGAGATACTGCATCTATCTATAGAATAGTAAGTGTCTCTCATCATCCAACCACTCCTCACAATCCATGTATGGTCTCCATGTAAACTGATCTAGAAGGTCCAGTGCATGTCTCCAATACCTTGTGTCCCCAACATGTGTATGTATGATCCGTCCTTAATATCATAACACATAAGGATGTATCTTTAGTCTCTCTATAGTAACTGGCGGATGAAAGATAGCTATCCTCTCCCAAGCTCACACCATCAGTAAAGTAGTCCCATAACTCAATGACTGTGTGTCTCTATAAACAATGTCGTGCAGATGAAAATATAGCATCCCGAGTAGACATGGACCCCATGCATATCTTGTCTCACTCTCCAACATGCCCACCAACATCTCCCCCCATCCCATAGGAAATCCATGACCCTGTTGGTCTAGTAGAACTATACCCCTGATCAATGTACTTAAGATACAATCAATCCTATTGTATATGTCTGCTAATACTAGCCACTTGATCTCATAATGTTCGATCCCGAGCATCCTAATGTCATCTATCTGATAAAATCTAGCAAGCTCCATCAATCCTTGCTAGGTATCATACATCACCTGCTCACCTCTGATCGACAGTCTCAAAATCCTGTACACATCCTCTAATGTGACAGTGGCCTCCCCAGTCTGTAGATGGAACAATGAAATCTCTGAGTGCCAACGCTCGCATAATGTCGTAAGCATCCCTCTGTTTGCACGAATTGCAGGCATCGAGAGGCAATGACGCAAACCAAGTCTAGACAGTAGTCGTATCTCTCCACTATTTAGGATATCTCTCAGATCGTACGTATCTGGACGTGACTCCCATGTATATATAGGATCTAGTACAACCTGCATTTAAACCATGATGTCAAGAATTTTCAAAATTTACTTAGAAATTTTATTTTAAAAATGTTACCAGTCAAATGTGGCTCACATTGCAGATACGGTGCATTTTTGCAAATGCATTGCACAGAGCCTCACATGCAGTGCATTTTGCATATGCATCACATATTCTCCCATCCCCGACCATCCAACTGCACATGCGGTTCACTAAACCACATGCGGTGCATTTTTAACAAATGCGGTGCAGTTTTATCATCCCACCTAACTTCAACATATGTGTTTCACAACAGCATATGCGGTCCACAACTACACCTTCGTTTATCCCTAATGCAAATGTGTTGCATAACTACACATGCGGTGCATTCTAATTCACATGCGTTCATTCCCTAAATAGCCAAATCTAAACCTAATGAGTTTTTGCAAATGCTTCGTTTCGCAGTCAGATGCAGCGAATACGATGGCATATGCGTCGTTTACGATGCACCGCATTTGCTTAATTATTTTTCAAATGCCTAAAACTATGTGCAAAAATAATTTTGACAAGTTCATTTTTAGGTACATACCAGTGGTCCTACGTCGGCTGGCCTCCTGAACATCTGGATCCGATAACCTCGATGTGCAGTGTACGGAATAGGTGCCATTTTGTCAGCCAGTCAGAGCAAAAACTCCTCTGTTTCTATCTCCTCCGGGTGCAAATGAATTAGGTTTAGCCCTCAGTTCTATTTATAGGTAGGTTTCAAATGGCATTTCCTCAGCCCTAATCTATTGGCCACGTTTCAACTTCCAATGACCTATATTCATCTGTATCAACTCCAAATTCAATTCCATCGACTCCATAGCATTTATGACTATCAAATTGACTTATCGAGAATATTTCCTGATTTTTCTGGAACTTTTCCAAAATTGACAATTTTCCCGAGGGGGCATACCTTAACCTGTTTCATGTTGGGGCATGATGGGGGCATATTATCTTTGACACAATGCCATACCAACATTGCATCAAAGAGGGGCAAACTGTAGATACCGAAAATTGGTCTAGGCCTACCAGTACACATTCGACGTAATTTTCTATAGTCTGTGGTCATGATTAAATAATGTTAATTATTTAATTAACCTTTCTAACACATATTTCCTCTATTAATTAAATACCCCTTTTTAATTAATTCATTAATTCATTATTAAACTTTATTCAACTTGGTTAATTAAATAAATCATATTTATCTAGTTATGTTGCGAACTAATTAATTCTATCCCCTTTATCTATCAATTAAATAATTTATTATTTAATTACCCCTTTATCATACTTTTCCAACTATAATTATATATATTTATTTAATTATTCATTTAAACCTCTTTATCTATAATTAAATATTTATTATTTAATTATTCATTTAATCCTTTTCAAAAGTCAATTAAATAAATTATCTTTATTTATTTAATTAAAGTCTCTTATTTTCGAATGTTGAATTAAATTAATATTTAATTCATATTTTAATTAATTATGTCACATTCCTCTATCATTCAGTTACCTAAGTCATTCACTTACCTTCTGACTTGAGATCTATTTTTAGTTCTCCAGTTATCTTTGAATTCAACACCTATTTGTCTCTGCGAGAAGACTCTCTGTCACAACTAGTCAATTAACTAGTTCTAACTCATATGCATGTATGCATTTATTAAATAAATATCTTTATTTAATTAATTAATTATGCATTTGAATTCTTCATCTTCAAGTTCTAACTTTTTCTTTGACATACAAAGTCTGTTTCTTCTATTTTTGAAGATTAAGATCTTGAACTTATGTTCTAACTCACGTTCTAACTTAGTCTCTATCTGTAGTCTTTCCTGACTCATGTTCTATCTGACACTAAACTCACATCGCATGGAATTCATCAATCTCATCCGTCGATCTCTCTTTCAATCTGAGCCGATTGGAAAATACAAAATCTATAAAATGACTTGTCATTATCATTATTCCTCCTCCCGAAATCATAAACTTTTGAGAAGAGAAACTATTCTTTGATATTTTGCTTAGACACTCGACAAAGCTATACTTGCATTCAAACACAAAAATTTGAGGGCAAGAATACTGAAAAGGAAAAATGGACAAGAGCAATAGAGATAATTCGAAGGGGTGAGCGCACATTCAGTGAGATCATTTTTGTTTTATTATTTAGTTTACTTATTCATTCTTTGTTGTTAGATTTTAGATTATTGTTTAGATTAGTATTGACATTGTTATTCTAGCTTAGAGAAAAATCTATCATTTACAATATGTAGAAGGAATGGCCTTCAAGGCATGAATCCATGGGAAACCAAGTAATATATTGTAATGTATGTCACGATTGAGGACTTGGCATGTTGTGTCTATAATAACCAGTCCCACACGAATGGGAATTGTGATGACGCCTTTAGAAACACATTCGTCATCATCATACACATTGATGAAAATGCTCTTGGTAGCATCCACACATGCATCAGAGAAGCCAAGAGCTTTAACCAATTTTAAAGAGAAGATGTTCAACTTGCTCTGCCATCTACTAAGAATCGTCTAACCTTATGTTTGTGGACAAAAGCCTTGATATGAAGGGCATCACTATGAGATGGTTTGGGTGAGTAATATTCACTATCTGAAAAGGTAATGTGGTGAGGCAAAGTCAGATATCCAGCCATGGTAACTTGAGGCTGACGGGTAGAGGGACCTAGGATGGTGACCTTTCCTTTACATGTTGTGGCATTGCATTTCAAGGCCTTTTTAATGGTAATAGTATTGGCACACTTATCTGCATTAGTAGCATGAAGATTGTTAATGATGGTGCCACCAAAATAATTGTAAGCAAGATAGACATTATTGTAGGCAGGACGAATGTGATTGGCTTGATTATTGGTATTCTTTGTGCTAGATGAGGAGGGTTTACTAGAACCATGATCCTGCAGTGGCTTTTTGCGGATCATATGATCCACATTAGATGCAAATGGTTGACCTCCTAACTTAATGGTGTGGTTTTCAATAAGGTCTTGCACAAGATTTCGTAACTGGCGATAAGAGGAAGTTTTGTGCCCTTTGATACGGTGGTAATCACAGACTGCATTATCATCCCACCATGATGGCTTGAACTCACCGGGATCATTTGGTCTAGAGTCTTCCAAAGTTATGACCTCGTTTTGGATAAGCTTCTTTAAGAAAAGTTCAATAGGCTCACCCAAGGGAGTGTATGTGCATTTTTGAAATTTTCATAGTTGATGCGACTACCTTTGATTAAATTGAGCAGGATTATTTTGAATAGCATTGGCAGTTGTTGTGGGTGTGGTCATAGGTGTATTTTGATTTTGAACTCCTTTGATGGTGAGGACATGACCTGTTGCATTAACGGTTTTGGCATTGACCACACCGTCATTGGTGATGTGTTTGTTTTTGACCCAGTACTTATTTTTGTCAATTGGAGGATTTGCGTTTGTGTTTTTAGGACCGTATTTTAGTTCTCCCTTTGAAATAAGGGCTTTCTCAATCTGGACACCTTTTTCAACTAGGTCCATGAAATTTGTGCAATAATGCACCTGCACTGCATATTTCAGGGGACCTAGAAGTGTTTGTACAAACATGTCAACCTTTTATGTTCCTAGTATGTCAATGTGACAATGACTAGCTAGACTTCTCCATATTTGGAAGAATGGGATGAACATTTTGCCAGCGTCCTCTTGCATGAGATTGCATAAGCTAGTAATAGAGGTGTATGTGTCAATGTTTTATGCGTAATTTTTTATGAATTTGTGGCTAAGTTCTTCCCATGTTTGGATATCCTTTTGAGTGGAGAACCATTCAAGGGTGGGACCTACAAGACTTTTAGAAAAGAGTCTCATCAAGTATGTTTGTTCATAGGTGATGTCCATACAGTTGGTTGCAAATTATCAGACATGTTTGATAGGGTTTGTCTTTCCTCTATATTTGGTAAAATCAGGTGACACATATCCCAGAGGAAATGGTGGCATGTATAAGTTTATGTCAAAGGGATATACAGATAAATCATATGACACTTTTGATTTCTTGCCAGATATTTGCATGTATTTTATAGTCTTCTCTAGACCCATGAGCTGAGCTTGGAAGGCATTGAAATATAGGGACATTTTTGGCACCATACAATGGATTGATCGATACACTATGGCTCCCCATTTGTTGTGAGTGGATGTTGGTGCGTTGTTGAGGGATATGTTGTTGTGACATGTATGATGTGTTTTGGTTTGTGTGTTGGTACTGAAAGTTTGGATTGGGGATGTGTTGATGAGTATGAACATGGGATGAATATGTCGGAATGTGTCCCCCAACCATTTGGGTCGATATTTGGGGAATATGATGACTAGGAATATTTTGGTGTCTAATAGATGCCATAGGTTGTGTGTTTTGATTTCCTTGTTGGGGTTGTTGGAACTGTCCCAGAGGGATATTCATGATTTTTCCTTGGGAGGGGTTGGTATTAAACTATGTTGATGTGTTAACATTTGGTTGTGGTCCTTGAGGAAAGAGATGTCGTTTACCTCCACCTAAAGGATTTAGTGAGGTACCAATGAGAGGATGTGATGAGGATGCACTCATGGTACTATATGTAGTCATCAATGGAGGATTTCTATGGCTTGATGTTTCCCCCAAGGCATTTACCAAAGAGGTAAATAGAGGATTGGCATAACTTTCCCACATTTCTGAGGACCCAAAGGTGGCTCTAGCTGATTGTGATGATGTTGTAGATAGTGTAGGAAATGTGGTGGATTATTTTCCTCCAATGGATGTAGCGTTGATTGAATTGGAATTTTTTGGAATGTTGGAGGTAGCACTCATGGTCGTTGTGATAGTTTGTGACGTAGCATCAAAAAAAGTATTGTTTGTGTTGTTTAGGGGTTGACCACTATTGGAGATTTTATTTGTATTGGTTATATTAGGGTCAAGAGATGGTAGTCTCAAAGTATTAATGTCTAACCCATGAGGTAATTTAGCTCCTTGACTTAAGAGTATGGCTAAATATTTGTCTCTGTCATATAAGACCATTTGTTCTACGAAGTAGGCCACCTCGGGATCTTGTGATGCTTCCTCTAGGTTTTCCTCAAGTAGTATTCCATATTCATCCTTATGTAAGAGTGATTCAAAATATTTGTTTGATGAGGATGGTATGGTCGTAAGCGATTGAGTAGTTGTGTTGCTAAGTGGGTCTTCAAAAGTCCAATTTGGGTCATAAGTAGGATTGGTGACATTGGACTGAGAATCTGGTCCAAAGTTTTCCATTTGTTTTTTTTGTCTTTGGAGTCTAGTTTCCACCATAAAATGGGATTGCTCAAAGGAGAGTGATGAAAATGATGACTAAATGCAAGGATGACACTAGCCTGTGTTTTTGTATTTTTGGATAAAGGATGATAATGCAATACTAGTATTTTGGATTTTTGATAAAGGACTAAGTTTGAACAATATTTGGAGAAAGGTTTGCCTAACTACTCTAAGCTTGACTTCTATCTCAATTTTGGATATCAAAAGGGACTTGCTAAAGGGACTAAATGACAAGGTCAAAATGACAAGTTATCCTGCCTAACTAGACTGTTGAGTTGGAGGTTTTCACAAAAAAGACAATGACCGAAAAGAGGAAAAATGACTAAGTCCCAAGATAACCTAATTATAAAAATAGTAGTTTCTGCAAAGTGTGGAGATTTGACCTAATCCAAATTTTTCCAAAATGAAACCTAAGGACAAATTTACGCTAAAAATGATGATTATGATGCCTACGGAATGGAACTAAAATCTGGAAATTTTAAACCTATGGTTAAAATGCAAGCTAATGAATGTAAATGATGGAAGTTTTGAGCAATTTCAATTCTAGTTTTTGATAGAGACTTTCTGAAGAAGATGTTTGATAGTAGGTTAAGATGTCTGGACTTGAATTTTGGTCTAAGATAGTGTTTGGTTTTCTATTAGGTGGATGCGTTGCTATAGGTAGAAAAATGCGTTGTGGCTCTAGAAATGTCAAATGCGGCGTTGTTTTGTAAATGTGGCTTTTTAGATGTCAAATGCGGTTTTGTATTGCACATGTGGTTTTCGGACATAGGCAGTTTAATTTATTGCAAATGCAACTCAATTTCTCAGTTGTGGTTCGTAAACCTAACCCGTTAACAGAAAGTTGCGGTTTTTCAAGTTTGATAGATGTGACTCGCGAATACACATGCGACTCAGGATAATAGTTGTGGCTCAGAAACTCTACTGGACTCAAAACTGTTGATAGACACATGCAGTGTTTAGCCTAATAGTTGTGACTCTATTTGATAGTTTCAGTTTTCTGAAGATGTTGTTTCGACTGAATCCATTTTGATGATCAAGTTGTTTGACAAAAAAAACAAGAACAAGAATAGAATACAATGTGTTTTCAATTTGTATGTGATGGATCTATTTAAAATCAGAGAACAATTACACCCTAGGCTGTGTTGGACAATATTTACTGATTTCTTACTTGGATAAATCTAGCTACTCATATTCAAGGCGGATGACTAGTAGCTTGACCCCACTGGCTCCCCTCCATGACACTCACTTATATGGGGTAGCTAAGCTATTGTACCCATAAAAATCCCATGGCATACATCTCATCTCCACACATGACCCATAAATATGTAAAACAGTTTCACAGGTCCGAACCTGCTGCACCAGCAAATAGAAATGATTTGGCAGAACTACAACATGGATTTTAGTAAGGGAATTTTGTTCATGGGGCACCATCCAGTATGGTGAGAGACCATTTCTTCCCTTCTCATCAGAAAAGTGAGCATGATTTCTGGGGTTTCTCCCAAATATCCACTTTTATATACCAACTGGAAGTCGCTTGGCTTTAGCGTGTTACCGGTCTGAGTCATCTTGGGGTGAGTACTTTTTCCCACCAAGACAGGCTGAAGTTCTAGAGTCAGCAACCATTTCTCTTACACCCAGGATCACATGAATGCACAAGGGGAGAGGATACTTCGATATACTGAATCGTGGGGTTCTAGACTAACATGAACAGGCATGAAAAACACTGGTTAATTTTTAAGCCCAAATGACAATTTTTTATCTACCAGACAAAAAACTTTAAAATAAATCAATGTCTTCATAAGGTCCTGCATGCAAATAATTAGTAGTTTCAATTTTGTCTTTGTCTTTCATCCTGCAAAAAAAAGTTTTTTTTTGTGGTTTTCTCGTTGGTCTTCTATGCTTCGTCCTAGAAAAAATAAGTTATCCCCCTAAACAAAGCTACAAACAAAACATTAGCGAAAACAAAAACGCCAAAGCAAAACACAAAAGTATGGGTGTAATAAAAATAGAAAATAGAATTATCAGGAAGATGCGGCTTTTGAACCCATAGATGCATCATGTTTTTGATAGGTGGATGTGGCTTTTGAACTCATAGATGCATCACGATTTTGACAGGCGGCTATGGTTTGATGTTGATAGTCGGATGCAGTGTAGAATGTAGCGGATGTGGCTTGTATTGTCAGATGCATCACGAGATTTAGTAGATGTGGTTCACTAGAACAGATGCATCATTTCATCAAGAAAATGCGGTTTTCCATACTTGTACCTACAAAAGAAAAAAAAAAAACATGAAAACCGTATGAAAACTACCAAAAAAAAAGTGCGTCAGATTCACCAATGTATCAATGGGTTATTTTCATGTTCTAGATTTTGCATGATTTAGATTAAATAAAACCCAAAGAAGATTATGAAGAACAAAGAAAGCATAAAACAATAACAATTACACCTGATATCCATCGAAGCTTCCATGATTCACCTCCATAACACCTCCTAGCTTGCAGCGTATGATTGTTGCCCTCAGATCTGTGTGAGCAAATTGACTATGCCATTGTCCTATGCAAGTTTTGAAGGATTTGAATGATAACAAATTATGATAAATGAATATGCCTAAAATGCAAAGTGGATTCTATATTAATCAAGTGGTGCAATAATAATCATAAAAAGTGGTATAATAACGAAGTGGTGCCCTAATTGTGAGCAAAATTGACATTTTATAAAGAATACAATTTTGGATGGACGGACGAGATTAAAAGTTGACAAAAACCTAAAATCAGTGGACAAGATCTCATGTGACAATCCCTAATTAGGGTTAGGGAAAAATTATTAAATGAGTGGCCACGATGTCATTTGATAAAATCAAATCGACGGTTGAGAATAAATGTGATAATTAGTCAAAAAGATAAAGATTTTCAAAAATCAAGAAGATAAGAGATGAATTGAAAAACAATTTTTTGGAAAATCAAGAATTTGTTCAATTACTTGATTTTGGGAAGAAGATTACCATTTTGAATTAAATTAATTCAAAATAAGGGTTTTATGTGACAATAAATAATATTTTTTTCAGATTATTTACTAAAATGAAGAGACAGTTAATAAAACGAAATCATTTTAAATAATTTCATTTATTTAAAATGAGAGGAATGTGAAATTAGGTAATTAAATAATTAAAGATAATTATTTAATTTAGAGGATTATGACCGATAATTAAATAAATTAATAAATTCATTTAATTATGAGAATTAGTGGCATATTAAATAAACAAATAAAATTCATTTATTTAATAATGAGGAAGAATAAATGAATAAAGGTAATTAAATAAATTAATAAATTTATTTAATTGTAAGAAGACAATAGACATTTAATGACGTATTGAATAAATAAATATAATTTATTTATTTAATAATCATGAGGAATGCAGTAGACATGAATGAATTAAATAATAATGAATTACTTAATTAATAGTCGAATTTGGACCAAGGACAATTAAATATTATAATTATGTTAGGATTAAAGTGGTAAAATAGAGCTTGCAGGCCTAGGTCATTTTTATGTGTCTACAAAAAGGAGTGCAAAAGTAGAAGCATTTGCAGAACATATGAAGACAGTGCATACTCAGGTGAAGCAACATTTAGAAAAAATGAACTAGAAGTATAAGGAGAAAGCAGATGAAAAGAGGAGACATAATGAGTTTGAAGTTGGAGATGAAGTGATGGTATATTTGAGGAAGGAAAGATTCCCAGTTGGCACATATAGTAAACTAAATATGAGGAAGTTTGGACCCTATAGGATTTTGAAGAAGTTTGATTCAGGAAATGCATATGAAGTGGAATTACCAGATGACATGGGTATATCACCTATATTCAACATTATAGATCTACATTAGTACCATGAAGCAGAGTTTCGTGAAGAAAATATGGTGAAATTAAAAGAACAACTTCCTAAACAACAATAAGATGAGATAGAAGAAATTTTGGATGTCAGATATGGAAGGAAAACTCAAGGAAGGCAGTAAAAAGATTATCTTGTGAAGTGGAAAGGTAGAGTAGTGGAAGATTCCTCTTGGATTTCTTAGGCTAAGGTAGACAGTATTGGTTTTCCTTTGGCCCCTGCAAAGTGAGAGGCTCACTTTTCATTAACACCGAATATCTAATGCAGGAGCATCCTTGGACCCTGGCAATCTTGCATCAACCAAAAATATTTTCATTCAGTTTTGTTCTTGTTCTTGTTCTGGTTGGTAGATCTGGTATTTCTTCATGTTTCTTGCTAGATCTTGCATACCTAAGGTTTCATCATGGACATGTTCAATTGTCGTATTCCAATTTTTCAGATTGATTGGATCTTCTCCTAGCAATTTATCACGTTCGGAGTATGTGATAGTTTTTGGGACTGGCCCTAGAATAATTTCAAAACCTAGTGGCTAGTTGGATCGATCGTGGATCTTTCCCATAAATTTT
This sequence comes from Sequoiadendron giganteum, assembly GCA_007115665.2. Taxonomy (NCBI): domain Eukaryota; kingdom Viridiplantae; phylum Streptophyta; class Pinopsida; order Cupressales; family Cupressaceae; genus Sequoiadendron; species Sequoiadendron giganteum. The sequence goes on from CM021103.1 coordinate 492,518,307, forward strand.
AGATCCTCATGGTGTGTTTAGTTTTGTTCTATGGAGTTTCGCCGACCTTACACTTAGGTGCACACTTCATCATACGTATCTACCATTGATGAAATTCAGATTTGAGGCTGACCTATTCTTGCACATGTTACATTTTCCTCTATCGGAGTTTGTAGCGATTTTTGGCCAATGTAGATGTTTCTCGACCCGTAGATATGATATAAAGCTTGTAATGGATCATTGGAATATAAAGTGAATTCAGATCAATAAGAATAAGATGTATATAGAGTTCAATCTATAGTTTTTTTGTTCACATGTTTGAGCATTGTATTTTGAGCATGTTGTAATCAAGCCTATGTGCCGAATCTATAAGCCTGAATGTGGCCAACTATATGTAATCAAGATTTATGATAATGAGAATGTTCGTATCTTCATTTGCCTCTATATTTTTTGTTGCTTATTTTGTCTTACTCTAGCTACATCGCCCAAACTGTTCTCTTTGAGGACCCTCCTACAGTGACTGCCATCAGGATGGATGTTGATCTACTACATCTCTAGTTCCTTTCATTGTTTCTCTATAAATACCCACTCTAGAAATGTCTACAAGAGTTGAGAAAATTTGGTGTTAGAACTTAGGATACATTTTTTCATGATATACAATTCAATTTCAACAAAAATATAGCCTATTCTTATAAAGCATTGAAATAGTTCGCATATCATAGATGTCCAAGAAAATAGGAGGTTATCATAAATGTCCATCATATGCTTTATTTTATCTAGCATGTTTGTTTACTATGTAGGTATAGGTAGAATCTTCATGGATGAATTATCTACATTTGATATTATAGCATGTGGAGTGAAATGGGCTCTCACAAGGGTTGAGCCCAACATGCTTCCCTTTTGTGTTTTAAGAGGGGTAAGAATATAAATTCATCTCATTTTTCATCAATTGAACAACTACACATCACTCATGATAGTGAGCTAGTAGTTCACTGCCATAAATGACATATATCTGGTCAATTGATTCATCATGAGAAGAAGGAAATGATCTTATGCATTGAAATAGTCATAAAGACTATTTAGAGGTTAGTCTTTTTTATCACATGATGCATATTTCCCATACAAGTTCAAAGATGGTGATAGAGTAGTGAAGAAATCTCCTTGTTAAGGTTTATTGTGAAACCAAAATAATGCAAGTTACAGGTGCTTCAAATAGAGCTAGGCACCTGTGTCTAAAATCATATCAAGCCATGAAAACTTAATGGTGAGCAAGGTATAGTGCCAATCAACGAAGGTGGCCATCATTTCCCTTAAGGACAAAAAGTTAAGTTTTTAAAGTGATATTTTTGACAGCCAAATAATCAATAGATTAAATAACAAAGAGAACTGAACTAAAGCAATAGGAAGCTTATCAATTTTGTACAAGGAATAAAGGAGTATGCATGTTAGCTTAAGTCATAGTGCTCTATAGACACACTAGATCATGTGTTAGTAGTCATTCTAATGACAAAACATATTCATCTATAGGACATATTTGGTGAAATAATGACAAACAAACAAGCTTGCAACAAGTAGAAGATGGAAACTCCGAGAGTGAACATATCCATGAAGAGTCCTAAAGTAACCAAAGTGCAATCATAACAATACGATAGTCATGTTAGGGTATTCTAGTGAATAGAAAAGAACACAGTCACCTTGCACAATCAAGCAAAGAGGAATGTTTAAGTAGGATGCAAAAAGAGGAAGATATGATATATGTTCACAATCAAAATTAGGAGATATGTTGCCAATGAGTACAAAAGATGCTATTCAATATCTAGAGAAATAAGGGAAGACTTAAAAAGAAGCTTACCATCACATGAGGCCTTTAAGAAAAGATTGATGACAACCAATAGATCTATGCCAATATGATATTTAGTGGATAGTATAGGGACCTGCAGATTAAAATGGTTCTTGTATATGAACTAGGAGAGTTTCTTTATTACTTTTGACGGGTGCAAAACATGGGAAATCAAATGGTGATAGTCCAAATTCATTAGGTTTCAGCCTCAAAGCAATGTTTGGACTATGATAAAATGATATTGACCACCAAGAGGATGATGGTTTGGTGACAAGAATATTAATAGGACAGTGAAACATGGAGACAATGGATTCAGTTGAAAAAATACCATGATCGAGAAGAATGTATAGTATCAAGGGTTACAAGATAATCATATGGGACTATGTTAAAGGTTATTGATGGATGACTTCCATTTACTTTAATGTCCTATAATTACCATTAGAATATCCACTGGAAGGTGAATTTTGAAGGTCATACCCTTTCCTCACTGATGCAAATGCAAGCACTGTTGAAGTCACATGGTTTTGGAAAGAATGTTGTCTAGGATAATCAAGGAGTTAATGAAGTTTGTAACAATGGAAGTAGTGGCCACAAGTAATATAAAATAAAAAGGAATTTCTTCTTGCAGATTAATTATAAGAGAAACCCACAGTCATAGTGTAAAATAAACCCTCAGAACATATCAAAGAAAGAAAGCCACATAGGGTTTTGAAAACTTGTTTCACTAAAACATTAATAGTCATGGCTAGGAAGTTTTAAACTAGCCCAGAGTGAAGGGTTTTTTAGGAGAAACACAGAAATAGAACCTTCATAACTTCTTGTACGAAGAAAAAAGAATGAGAAAATGCAAGACGTCTTCATCATTTTAGCATGAATGAGCTCGAAATGAGAATTTTATGCACATACAATGAAAATAATTTATGCATATTGCATACTTTGAATGCTAAAGTAGAGACTTACCCAACTTGATGTTTTTGAGAGCTTGACCTCGACTACCTAAAATTTCTAGCGAAACCCTCCATAGAGCTCCAAGTAAAACTATGGTGACACCTTTAGCAGAGTGAAAGGTGAAAAATGAAATAAAATGCTAAGGTTGTGGTTTTGTGTTAGGGTTTCCAAAACCCTAAGCTAGCTGATAAATAAAAGGTCCTTTTACCTTTGTTTTAAGTTTTATTCTTCATAAATTAATTCCTTATGCAATGCATTGAGTGATATACCTTTTTGCATGAGTAAAAAAACAAGTCAAAAGCCCTTTAACCTTTGCATGAATTTGAAGGTAATTGAAATGTAAAATCATTATTGAAGTGATAATCTTTAATTCACTTTAATAATTTTAATATGTTGACCAAGATAAAGGGGCATTGGTTTATAAGATTTATTCAAGGGGGTTACTTTAAATAGATTTAATTGTAGTTTTATGTCTTTGTAAGCATATAGGGAAGGTTGGGGAGGTTAGTCGACATATGGAGGAGATGTAGGGATTTTTTACTCACTTATTGGAGGGAATGATGGTATATAGGAGGTAGTTTTTGATGCCTTTATGATGGATAGGGTAAAGGATTGACCATTTCTTCATTATGGAGCCTTTTTGGAGGAGATTTAGGAGCTATATTTTTGGCTTTATTGTTGCATATGACCAAGAAGGTTCTAGGTCCTATTTTGGTGGATCTTGGAGGAGGATGATTATAGTCACTTGTTGACTCATTTGTAGACAATTCTAATTATTCTCTAATTTTACTTAGTGACTTTTTGGAGTCCTTGGGAGATATACAACATATTTTGTAACTCTTTTGGCACGTATACCAGTGAGCACCTTGATTATCAATAAATTTAAGTTTTTTTTCCTTCTCATTTTTTGCTTTATTATGTGCATTCTAGTTGATTGATGAGATTACTTGTGAATTTTATCTATTTCCTTGTATTTTTGTCTCATGTTAGCACCTTTAATAGAAGAGCATGCATTTTTTAGGTTATAAGTTGTGTTAGAATGCAAATGCTTCTAGTTCTGAAATCTCTTTCCTTCTAAGAGTTTGGCATTAAAACCTTCTTATGAGACACTTATACAAGAAACATACAAAAGTGAGTTGTGTATGTGAAAGCTTATCATTTAATGAACTATGTATGTAAGTTTTTTTATAAGTCCTAGTTAGTGTTTTGGTGCATCACCTTAGGAGTTAACCTTTTTAGTTTATGTTTCTTTCTTACCCCTTTCCTCTGAAAGTCTTTAGAATAGTTAATGAGGTGAGTACTTTAGGATCCAACCTTCTTTGGAGGTCCATTCCAATTTTAGGTAACCCACAACCTAAGAATGTTCCCATGTTCCTCCAAAGTGCTAAGTTTTACAACTTATCAAGGGTGCAACTTTGAGAGACAACACTAACAACTTCAAATTTTGTACACTAGACAACAAACTATCAATAGTTGTCCTGAGAATGTTGTCCTGTAACACCTTTACTACTCCTTCTACCATTTTTACACTCTTTTGGCGTTTCTAAAGTATTTCCTTCTTGACAGAGGCATGGAAAGCATTACCAATCTATAAATTATGTAGGGGAGAAATATTATCCTTCTCTACATTGGAATCTATAGGATTTGTGCAAAATCCATGGGTTCAAATTGTAGTTTCATGTTTAATAAATCTTTCAAATAATCTCTAGAAGCTCTAGAGGATTCACAGACAATTTTAGCACTTTCTTCTTCATTCTTCTCACTATTCTCCTTAGATCTCCACTTGTAGAACATTCTTCAACATTGTTTTCTTCTTCTATAGACTTCTCATCATCCAAAGGAGGAGAGTTTTCTTCTTTTTGTGCCTTTTGTCTTCTCTGGGTCTTCTTGTTTATCTTCTTCTCTCTACTCAACATCTTTCTCCATATCCAAAGGGGGTAACGTTTTTCAATTTTAGCTTCATCTTTCCCCAGGGCATTCTTCTTATCATCTTTCTTCTCTCCTTCAACAATATTCTCCACAAGTAGAGGGGTATCATCTATTACCATATCTTCTTGACCATCATCATGCTCAGGTACATTTTCATGTTGTTCAATATTAGGTTCATTACTTTCCAAATATATGTATCATGTTGCATTTGATATATTCACTATCTAGAGAGACCTCCAACCCTTTAGAAAGTTATTCTACCTTCTATAGTGTCTCAATCCTTAGCCTTTCAATATCTTCTTTGTATCTTCTCATAAGAGTTATAACTCTTTGTTTTGTTTTTAAATTCTTGCTATATAGCTTATAAAAATTGCATCTTTCTTCTTGAGACAATAATGAACCAATATTCTCCAAGGTGAATGCCTTTATCTTTGTATCTTCTTCAATGGATTTGTGTCTTCTTAGAATTAAAACATTCTTTAGATCATTAGGCAATTGATCCTCAATCATATCTAGGCTAGTGTCAAATGTTACCATGTACTTGACTATAGCCTCTTCTATTGTTGCCTTATCTTCATTATTTTCTTTCAAAAACATTTCAATAGTTTCCTTCAACAAGCCAAACTATGCAATGCTACTAAATAAAGCATACAACTTCATTGGACTCTGATACCTAACTGAAGGAGTCTTCTCTTTCTTCTTTCCCTTTCATTTAGTTGATTCTTCTTTACTTTTAGCGTCAACTATATCAAGTTTTGTTCTATTTTCACTTGTCTCTTCCATAGTGGCTTGAGAATTATTCTTCTAGATCAACTATGGTTGCTCTTCTTCTACATATTCTTCTTCCTCATAACCGATATACTTCTCCATAGTAGCCTTTATCCTTTTCATTCCTTCTCCTTTTAGGATTCTCCTATTTGGAAATCCCTATACACTATGTTGTGGAGGACTTAGGAACACCAACAGAGAGGGAAAAGGTCTTGACTAGCCTTCTTGTACTTGAAGTACACTGCAAAGCAATAGTGGTGGCTTTGGATTTCTTTGTAGAACCCTTGGATGGGTTCACTATCTCTTCTAGATCTAATTTCATCTTCTCAACATTCTTCTTAATATCTTTATTGTTCTTTTATAGATTCACCTAGCTATATTTCTCTACATATGTGCCAAATCTATCCATAGATGGATCTCTTGGTTGTCTCAACACAAATTCTACAAAGTTGGTAAGCTCTGCTTTAGTTACCTCATATCCAAGCTTTGGAACCCAAGCTATTTTGGGTTCAACTGATTCCATAAAGAAGTAATCTCTACTAACCATAAAGGTTATATCACTCTTATACTTTTCAACTACACTTTTAGGAATTTTGTGCCATTCATACATTATGCTCTAAAATTTCTTAAAGAAACACCACAACATAGATTTATGGGTTTCTAGGTTTCCTAACCTTCTCAAATGATCTTGTATTTTAATAACAAGTGGAATTTTATCTAACCATCCAATATTATTTGCTCCAAGCACTTATCTAAGAAAGTAAAATAGAAAATAGGTAACTAGGGTACCATACCAGAATGGGTACCTTGATTCTTTGGTCTTTTGCAAGTTCTTCATCAACTGTTATCTTAGGAGCTCATACAAACCAATGTCTTCATATTTCTTCACCATCTAGTGAGTTGTGTGGATTGTGGTGGCTGACACAAAGTTCTCTCCATTTGTATAGAAAATTTTGTACCCAATAATCATAGACACATACTTCACCATCGAATCATCTATATCATTCACCATTGGAGATCGCTTGTCAAACTTCACTCCGGTGAGCTTCATTACCACATCATTCTTCACAAAATTCATTTCCAAAACTGGTCCATTAGAGCACAACCTTGTAACAACCCTAATTGATATCTTCTTTATTATATGTGACATATCTAGCCACACAAATATTTCATGAATTTGGCTCAGTACATATTTAACCCACTCATTATAATAGAAAAAAATGGGGAAGTTATTCCATACATATAATTTCTTCTTTGTTAAGATCTCTTATTTGGGTTTTAGTTCAAAATCATCTCTAGTCATCTCATTCACCCAATATTCCACCATCTTCAATGATCATACTCTACCATTTAATATGAATATAGATCTGCACATCCTCAGTGTGTATCACACCATATGGAACCCTAAAAAATACACCTCCAAGATCTAATTCCATATATTTGAATGGGTTCTTTTAAAATTTAGTTCTTGGTCGCTCCAAAACATCAATCACTTGAGGAGTGAACATATTGAATCTTCACTAAACTAGGGTTTCTAAAAAAATTGATAAATGCCTTTGGATTTCATTGTAAAGGTTTCAAACAACACTTCATATCACTTCAAATCACCTTTTCTCTACTCTCCCCTTTAATTTTTCGATTACAAATGAATTTAACATATGAAAAATTACATATAAAGTCTTTTCCAGTGACCTAATATGCATTGATTGTGGCAAATGAAGCTAGGTAAAAAGAGATGGCAAACTTTCACTTTGTCATCATCGGCACCTTCAATCACTCCACAAATCTTCACAACATGATATTTCACACTGAAGATACCCTCAACAAATCAACCATGTCAAAATTCACATCTATCAGTATGTTGAAGGCATCAATACCACATATTTGGTGGCAACACTAAATTTCTTTATTAAAAATCCCCCTGAGACAAAGCTCTTTATCTAGTTTCCAAAGGAAACATTTGCACCATAGGTTGACAAAAACCCACTCTTCACTTCACTCTCCTTCTTTCTCTTCCATGTCTTGTTCATTTCCTTCTTCATCTTTTCTAGATCAATCTTCTTTACCGGATCAGTCTTCTTCTATGAACCAGAGGGTTTCACATTCTTACTTTTGCAAAACTTAGCTTAATGTCCAAGTTCATTGCATTTATGACATATGACACCTTTTTGCTAAATAGACTTACTTCTTGAAATTTTAGATCTTCATTCAAAAGCCTTATACCCCAATCCATTACATGTTTAACAATAACCATTGAAAGGTTGAAACATCATACCATTATTGTAACCATTCATCATTTGACTTCTACATTCACTAGCTTTATGACAAAATCTATTACATGTAAAAAATTGACCAAGAAAGGATTGAAAATTTTGATGCATTCTTCTACTACACTCTACATCTCTATGTCCAATTTTTTTTCAAGAATAACAATAACCTTTAAAGGATGGATACCTTTGCACAATATGTTGTCTAATAGGAGGTCTTTTGAAATATTTCTTTTGATTCTTAACCTAGTTGAAATTTCTCTTCTTATCCTTCTTGTTTTCAACATTATTTGAAGTCTGGCCCTCCTTTGAAACTTCTCCTTTTTAAACCATAATTCTTCTTTATCCTTAGAAGCCTTAATATTTTCAATCATTCATCAAGCAAGGTGGATGTCTTCTTGAATTGGTCTTCTTGAATCTTTGCTTTCTCTAGATCTAATCTCAAAGTAAGAATCTCTTGTTCAATATTTGAACATTCTTTAGATTTATCTCTTAATTTGGCATTTAAATAGTCTTCAACTCTTTTTACTTCTTCAACTTGCACTATTAGACTGGTCATTGTCTCATTTTTTTCCTTGAATCTTTCTTTATCTTTCTTGAGTTGTTCCCTCAACTTTTTGATACACTCATTTGAATCCTTAATATTCTCATTCTATTTTTTTTCACATTCTTCTTTATCCATATCATCAGGAGCTAATTTGAGTTCTCCTTCCATATCAACTTCACAATCTTCTTCTATAATCCCTTTTGTGATCTAATCTCTTTCAGAGGGATAAGATACTTCTTTGTAGCCATGTGTTCAACCTCCAAGATCTACCTCAATAATCAAGCCAATAGAAGGAACCAAGCTTCGATACTAATTGTTGAACACCCAAAATACTAAGATGGGGGGTGAATCGATATTCATTGAAATTCATTAACTTCATCAATTTAAACATCCATTCAAAGCATCACATTAAAATTGTAGTAATAGAAAGGAAAAAATAAAGCATGCATCATATCAAGGAGCATAATAACACCAAATTTATGTGGGAAACCCTTGAAAGGGAAAAAACACAATGAGTATTAGCTCACAATATATTTTAGTTAGTTATAATAGAGATTACAGAATGGTGGACTCACTGCTTAAAAAGAAAGAATGGCTCACTATGGGTGGCTCATTGCCAAGGGCTCACTGCTCAAAATAGAAAAAAAATAGAGAAAAGAGTGGCTCACTACCAAAATGAACTACTATTGATGCATCTACAACATGTTGAAGATATAGTTGCAATTAAGCTATGAAAATTGACTTAACAAACTTCATATTTCATCACTACACCTTTCATACTTCACACTCCATTAGATTTCAAACTTAGTCTCTACATACACTCATCTTATCTCATTACCTTTATTCACACAAGGAATGAACCTTACATATATACCACAACCAACAAAAACATCAATTATGTCAACCTAATTGCATGAACCATGTACCACATAAATGTTGGCATATAGATTTTAAGTGTTTTCATTGATGGAAACCTAAGTCATGCATCTAATCTACAGTATAGTTTTGGTTTACCCTAGCAAAGCAAGGTAAAGAAAAAGACATCTGGTTATAAGTATAAAAGTTGATCTGAACATCTCACCGGACTACTATTTTGGGTTGTGGATATCAAAGGAACGTTTGTTGATGTTTTTTTATTCTTATTCATGAAGTATACTGATGTGCATTCATTGGTATGTGATCTAGGAGATCCGATGCACTAATTTGTTAGTTATTTGTGCTAGAAGGCCGACTTGGTTAATATAGTAATCACAGATGTATATGGAGTAATTAATTAAATGTCTTCATGCTCGACTATGTTTATTTGGGTCCTCTCTATGTCTTAACCAAATTTGGAGGATGTGCATAAAGAATTAGTGGTGGATCTAGTTGACCATTGAGAAGAACTTAATGTTTTATGAAGCCGACATATGAAAGATCAAATCCTTGATAGTGGATATATATATGAGATTGGTTTTATCATTTTGGGTGTGTCGTGTGGTGTAGAAGTATGAGAAGACAGTGAATATGTGGAATGAAAATATGGTGAAAAATTCAACAAAGTAATAGTGTGAATTTTTCTATGTGTGATGCAAAGTATAGAAAAGAGCAGAACAAAGTAGAGCAAAGTGTAGAGTCAGAAAAAAGGATCTAGAATCTAATCTATGAGCTTCACCGGAACTATAACCTGGCATAAATAGATGCTACTATCTCAATTCATCCTTCAAATGGTTTTGATCTGAAATTTTGTAAGGCAGTGAGCTCTAGGCATTGTGTCTGAATGCAAGTCCATTCCCTTTTGTAAAAAATTTATTTGAGTACTCAAATTATGGATTAACCTCCACCATGGCTTTTCCCCTAATAGGGTTTCCACGCAAAAATCCTTGTATTATGGTGTTATGAATGTTTCCTTTGAATGATTTCATTTTTATTTTAATATGATTATAGAATGGTTGAGTTTTAGATTAATTAAGTTAAGATTTTTTGAACACTGATTCACGCCCCCTCTCAGTGTTCCCTTGAGTCCAACAATAATTGCCAGCTTAAAAATTTAACATACACACCTTGTGGAGAGAACTAAAATATCTACACTTCCAAAATAGTTTGGAATGAACTATAATCACTCCCATAATTCTTCTCCTTAAATATTATTGATAATCAAAGCTTGCACCTCTCTTACAGCCTTATGAGAAATTCAGTGCGTGGGGACCAATTTGCACCTCACTGAATGACCTCTAGGATTTTTATAGAAAGTTGGATCTTCTTTGTGTTCAATAAAAGGGTATAAAGAAGTGTAAATAAAACATGAAATTGGAAATATTCCAACACTTTTACAACATTTCAAACCTTAGCTTATTCCCTATAACCGATATGATAGACACAAAATGCTACAGAGCCTTCATTGTTGGGAAGAGAATGAGCAACAAAGGCTTAGTAAAAGCACAGTGAAAATATTTCAAATATCCCCATAGGAAGCACCCATTAAGGTCCAATTGAACATAAGAAAATTCTATAGATTAACAAAAGTATCCAGAAATTATACAACCCTTTCTCCTTTTATGGCATAATATGGAAAATGGTAAATTTTAACAAAAAATAGAAAAGTTCAATAGACATAATCCAATTTCCAAAAGCTAGCATTCAACATAGAAGCTTAATAGCATGAAAATTAGCTATATGAACTATCAAATTAAGCTTAACACGGTGTTTTTAACATGAATGAAATATAAAAATGAAACTTGAAAAATGCCAGAACATGCACAATTTCAAAGATTTCCCCTAAATAGATCAAAATTCAATAATGTATGAAATAAAAAGCAAAGGTTGGATTCCAATCCAATGACAGTTTGAATTAAAATACAACATGCCAGAGAATAATAGTATTATGTAAAACCTTCTACTTCTGAATTTATATACTCCCTAATAGATCTATCTCATTCAAAAGATTTTTGAAGTCAAATTCTCTAACTTTTTAAAACATACTGCCACCCCCTTCATTTATAGCTAGAAGAAAAGAATGCCTCCACCAACACTCTAGAAGCATAAACTACCATATGCTAGAACCTAATAGCCCACAATCCAATCCTAGATCTTGAATATATCGAAACAATATTTACTTTTTAAGTCCCAATCGCTTCATTAATGGTTTTAGATAATTAGCAAAGATAGTTGTCAAAAAACAATCATATTTCTAACACATCTTGGCAAAAATATGATTGATCAACCATAGAGGTCAACGATGTTGAATCAAAGGTTCTACTTTGAAAGTAAAACACCCATCACGCTCTGAAAAACTCTACCTAAAGAGATTAGTTTGTAAATAAAAAAAATTGACCAAAGCGAATAGGTGATGTGTCAAGCGAGTGGGCAATCTCATATTGTGAAAATAGCTTCGAAGAAAATATCCGCAAAGCTAACACATGCCCTGACCTACACCTAAAAGGAAAATAATATGTAAAAGTTATGTAGCCACCACATGGTGCATTGTGTGCCTTTTAGGAGCAATATTAGCTTCTTTAAGCATAGATTCATCTAGAAGCTGAAAAGTGTAAGGGCCGAAAACCAAAAAAAATATTTTGCTTGCAAAGGTACAAACTTAGAGCTTTGGTAATTCTTGGAGTTTGAGAAATGCAGAGTGTTGGACTTCCCGATCCAAATTAGTGGGCCTGATGAGAGTGAGAATAATCTTGTATGATTGATCCAACTCGAGGACTTCATTAAAGAAGACACCTCCCCACCTTGATGAAACAACCCCGATGTGGTAATAGAGTCGAGAAAGGGGAAGGATCTCCTTCTTTATTTTGTCAACAGTGGGTGATGGGCTTAGACCTAGGAGTATTGTGGAAGTCTGGATTTTGAGTCTAACTGCATCTACTATCTGCTTGATTGATAACACTCCTTCATCTGGTGAGAAAAGGGTGGGAAATCTAGAATCAAATAGAACAATGAACTCCATCTTTATCTCACTAACATTCCTATTCAATACCACCTAGCATTATTTTCTTTTCGATATGACCTTGTGGTAGTTGATGAATTCTATTTCTTTCCTTGAGGTTGCCATTTGATCAAGAATTTCTACATGAACTAAAGCTTCCTTAGTGACCTTGCATAACCTAGAGATCAAGTTCTCTAATTCTATAGCTTGGGGAGCATAAATTTGTAAAATTTAGTTGACCACTAGGCCAACCTTCTCATCTAATTGCCAAGAATCCCTTAGAAACTCCAAGACTAGATTTAGGGTAGCAACTACAACTATGATCCTTTCCCAATTCATGGATATCAGTCTTTTTAGTATTAGGAGGACCCTAGATCCTTGCATTGTAGACAATTCTTGATGGAATTGAGACTCCCTCACCTTTATGTTCTCCTCCAACTAGCTCTTCCCTGGGAGGGTGTTCATTAGCTCTGAGTTTAGCCTTTTGACCTCATCACAAGTCTGCAAAATAGACTCGATTTCATGCTTCTCTTGCTTGGCCTTTTCTATTTTTTCCTAGGCTCTTTGTAGATTAAAAGAAGCCTAAGATCAGATGCTATCCAATTCCTTCTGCATGTTCTCCTTGATACGTTGATATTCTTCACTTGCCTCACACCTGACAACAACCTCACCCTTTAAATTTTCTATCTCGACATAAAGTCGACTCTCCTCACTTTGGGCCTCCTTGAGCAACTTAGTTGCTTCCCCCTACTAATTTTGTATCTGTCTTATGTGAGCCATCTCCACATCCCTACCCTTGATTTTTTCCTATAGCCTGTTCACTGTGTCTGTTACATTTTTCAACTCTACCGCGTACTTCTTCAATTTATTTTCTAGCTTCTCATAATCAGTATAGACCACTTTCTTAGTGGCCTTAGCTAGAACTACTTTGTCACGTAGGATATTTTAACTTAAATCAAGGCCCATAGCTTTGATGTCACAATATTCCATTTGTATTTATCCCTCTGGCTTGGATACTAGAGGTTTCATGGTAGCAATCAATAGGGAATTCCATTCTTTGTTGAAACAATCCTCAATCTTTTGGGCAACTGGTTGTGCCATAGCTTTTATCTGCAATTTCTATTTTCTAGCCTATCAGGCCAGCTTCATCACATCCAAGTGAGCTCAAAGGCTCTGCAAGGTGTCAATAATTTGTGCAGCAATAGAAGAGCACCTGGAGGGAGACCGAAAAGGGTGATGGAAGGAGAAGCCTCGACTGCATGAGATTGCAAAGATGTAAAGGGGAGTGTTATCATAGGAAATGGTGGGATGCCATATAGGGACTAATATGGGGGAACATCTATCAAAGTGAAAGGGGAAGTCAATGAAAAGATAGACATTTTCCCAGAAGTAGATAGATTTGGTGAAATTGGCAACATGGAATCTTTAGCATTTTCAATGGGAGCCCTTGACAAGGTGATTAAAGAATCAGTCATGACCAACACAGATGATGCTTGCTCGATGCATGGGGTTTCCTCGTGGGGTTCATTATTGAATATTGTTGAGGGTTCATTTAAAACAAATAGATCAAAATCCATAAATAGAGGTCTCTTTTCCATGATCAAGGGTAGAGGAATAACTAAAGATGAAAAGGCAGAAAGAAGGGGGAGAAAAATTTACCCGGGCTACTCAAGCTGAATATCTTGGTAGAGCATACTCTAGTTATTCTTCTCCTCTTGTTGATGCATTGGGTCCGCCTAGGTCTTAGACTTGTCTTTTCTTTGCATGGGTGAAACTAGAAAATTAATATCCCTTAGCAACTGATCTTGCCAAAACTTGGCCTTCGACAACCGCTACAAACCTCTTCAAAGACCATCGAGTTCTTTTTCCTTTCCCTCGAGTGCTAATGAAAGATGTGACCTATGATTCCTTCTGTTTTGACCATTTTCCTTTGTTGGGATCCTAAGGCTCGGAAGCGTAGAGCAGAAGCTCTTTTGTTTCAATCTCTTGATCGGTCTTAGGATTACTATCCTTAGTGTCAACCTCCTTGTCATAAATTTGTTGAACCTTTCATTATGTGGATGAGCATCCTCATACATGGCATTGAGGCTCTTAATTTCCTATCAGAACCTCTTGAAATCCACCCTCTTTCTATCTGACCACCCTAGTCACTTCAATTGCATACTTAGGGGCTTTCTCATTGGAAGGATCTATTGATACTCTTCCATCTAGACATAAAGTTCAAACCATGGTGGATGGTTAAATGGTATGAAGTCTAAGTCGATGTAGAAATCCAACCTCTCTCCGGTCGAGTTTTTGCTAGACTCAAAATATTCATGTCTCTCATGCCTTACGGTTGAGAGGTTCCTTATTGGGTTATAGCTCCAAGTGTCACAAATGAGAACTATACCTAGGTGCACCAATTTTTTAGTAAGCACCTCCTGCACCTTCCTTTTCATAAGTGTTACTTGACTATTGGCCATGGTGAGGGGAATGGGGTAAAGCCTTTTCTTATGTCTTTTGGCACCATAGGCATTGTTGGTAATAGTTTTCTGATGGCATACCTCCAAAGCAAAAAACCTATCTAGTACAAATTTACGGAGCCTAAAAGGCTCCTTAAGAAAATCGTGAAATCTGATGAAGGTAAACTTAGCTCCTAGAAAATAATCCATAGGGATTTGTGAGATTTTCATCTATTGCAAGACTTCAGGGGAAAAATGGCTTGAAGGGCGTGGGGAGAATATTATGAGCACTGGCCTCATGAAATAATCCAAAAATCAGTAATAATCCCATGTCTTTGAAAGAACATGGGTCCAGGCCGAAATTGGCTGGTATGAGCCCTTTACATCAAACCTAAATAGTGACAAGTGAATTTCAAGAAATTTAAATTTTTTGTGCAAGATCAAATGTACCAAAAATAAGAATACATTTTACATTCGACGCCATAATTCCTCAATTGTTCAAGCATATTTTTAGCTATTATCTTAGAAAAATCAAAATACTTTTGGCTTTTTTCCCTCTTGAGCATAAAATCCAAGCCCATCTAGAAAGGATAAACTCCTTCATCATCATCATAGCTGTAGACATAAGAAAAACATTTCAAAAAAATCTTGTATATCTATTTTAAATTTCCTACATGCTAGAGGGAAGAGGAGCTAGCCTCCTTCCAAATTCTATTTTGTTTCATCCTCATAAAAATGCAATTGTTTAGTTCTAGTTCTCCAGAACTCTTCCATCATCTCCTACTTGAAGTCCTCAACACAAAAATTTGTAGGGATACATAACATATCCTAGATGGCCACTAGATTGATTGTAACCCTTATTATTTTACCAACTATAACCCTTGCTTCTTTATCAAACCTCCTAGTGCATGCATTCACTGGCTTTAGACATGGTTGTACAACAAGCAACATGAATTGTGGCAATCCACAATTCTAGAGCAATAATGCAAAGCCTTTGATTGCCCCATATTTGACCATACTTTGTAATGCCCCTTCCCTAAGAATTTTAGGGATTTCCACCAAATTTGGGTTGAAAATGTTGTCTACGAAATCTAGGATGGCTTCCTTCTTCACATGGTTGTCTGCCTATAAAAATTTTGTATGGGAAAAATGTTGCTCTTCAAACATTGGGGCATTAAAAAATGATTTTCTAAAAATATTGGTGTAGCTTGGTCCTTTAGATAAAGACCCAACCTGTCTACTAGAGGTTGATGCTTTGGTCAAAATTTTGTAAAGATCTTCTTCAGAGAAATGGTTGTTTGTTGTCTTTGCTACTTAGCAAAATTTTATTTTGGGTGCATTTAATTCTCTTGCACATACATGTAGTAAGGCACTACCATTACACTTCCTTAATAAATACTGCCAATGAGGCAATATGTGTGGATTAGGGATCTGTATCCCTTAGGAATTCCAGCTTTTCCATGAGAATGTAATTAGTACATTCTCCTCACTGCCTCTTTCACAAATAAGCTTTATGTATTGGAAAGTGTACTTTTAGCCATGGGAAGCCTTCTTTGAGTGGTATAAGGGAATCCAAAAATAGATACATATTTAATTTGTTAGTGTTTAGCGCATTTAATCAACATATTTTCATATAATAAAGAAAGTTGGCCTTGATGACGGAAATGGACACATGGTGACAATCTGTATATGCGAGAATTCACTCCCAATACCATAATTTATTTCTCAAGGATTAATGCTAGATTTTTTGTATGATTTATCTCTCATCCTCTAGTTGCTTTAATATTTTCTTCGTCATCATCCAGTGGAGGATGGATTTTATGTTTTTTGAGCTCTCTAGCACACCTTTTCTATAAATAACTATGCCACCTTAGTGAAATTTTCACTTGAAATAGCTCTTTTGGTTAGCAAGCTTTCCCTACTATATCCTATTCTACTAGCCTTAGCTCAATTTCCACTATGTTGTCAAGCCTGAGAACTCCCATTTGACTCCTACTATGATGGCCACAATATTCCTTTATGGGCGAGATTATCAACAATACAATTAAGCACCTAGTGAGGAAGAATGAATGCCTTACTATTGTGGCATTTAATTGGTTGCTCGGTAAGGATTATGTGAAGGATGAAAACCAACCTAGTGCAAATCCAATGTTGTCTCTCACTTCATGGCCTCCCTACTTGACTTGGAATTCCCCAAGCCTTAGATAATTGAGTTGCACTATGCCATGTTTGATTCTATGTATTTGGATGGGCTAGGAAAGATTGTGCAAGTGGCTATCCTTGATGGAAGAACTCCAAATGCCATGGACCTTTTTAGGAATGTTGATTATGGGGAGGACTTGGTTTGGATGCCCCTCCTTACTGATTTTAACACTATGGGCCTTGAGAGGCATCATTCTCTATCTTGTCCTGTAACTACCTTCCTACTGAGGGAGTTTGGCATGGAGCGCATTCTTGGGCTGGACTAGAAAAAACATTTTGCGTTTATGGTACATAGTCACAAGAATGAGCATTGAGGTCTGTGTCATGTTGAGCCTGCATGTGTTGTTTTTTGACCTCCCTTTTCCACCCTACTATAGAAGAAGAAGAAGGAGAAGAAACTCAATGAAATTTTGTTTTGACTACTTAGCGATGGTTGGAGGCTTTAAATTTACTACTTTTTGCGTGTTGCCTCCCTTTTTGTCCTTTTTTTTAGTGTAACTCTTTTTGGGTTTGTGCGAGAAAGCTTCAAGCTTCTCTTAGAGCCTCAGGCTCATATTACATTGTAAATATTTCAATGAATATAATATAATATTCCTCTAGTTATTCTTATGTTATTCTCATGGCTTATTAGCAAAAATAATCATATTCTACAATTTGTTTTTACAAATGGTACATAACTATCAATTTTTTTAAAAGAATCTGCATGCTTTAATGGAAGAGTTTTAGATGAATACCATTTACCGGTATATCTATAATATTTCCATCCATGTCTTCTAGCTCATACGTGTCCTTTTCTTTACACATGTGAATGATGAAGGGACCCTTCCATAGTGCTTCAAATTTAGCATGTTTCCCTAGTTTTGCAGTGCCCTCATCATACTTTAGCACTAGCCTTCCCTCCTAAAAATCTAGGTTGGAGGAATTTTTATCAAACCACCATTTGACTATTTGTTGGCACCCAATCATGGCTTCATACACATTTTCCCTTTTTTCTTCAAGATTCAGGAGTTCTTCCAACCCTACTTCCATTCCATTGCTTTGTTTGATTTCCAAAGCCTTTATCTTGTAATGCCAAAATTTCTATAGAAATAGGTAAAACCACCTCCTTTCCATACACTAGTTCATAAGGAGAGGACTTCAAGATTTTTTTGGGTGTAATTATATTAGCCCATAGAGCGGCTCATAGGTGCTTGCACCATTCCCTTTGTCAATTTGACTCGATTTGCTTAATTAACCTAATCAGGTTCTTGTTGGTTGATTCTGCTAACCCATTTCATTGTGATTAATAGTTCGATGAGGTCTTTAGGTAGACCCCATGCTTGAGAGAAAAGTATGACATCCCAAAACCCACAAAATATAATATGTTATCCGATATGATAGTTTTTGGCAAACCTAACCTTGCTACCAGCTCTTTAGGAAAATTAACAATTTCAATTTTTGTAGCATGTTTTAGAGCAATGGTCTCCATCCACCTTGTGAAATAATTGATTGCAACAAGTATCCACTTATGGATAGTGCTGGAAATAGGATTTAACATTCTGATAAAATCCATAGCCCATTGAGCAAAGGGTTCTTCGGTTACAATCAAGCTTAGTGGCATGGCATCATTTTTTCGCTTGCCAAAAAAATATTGGCACTAAGTAAATTTTCACACCATGTGGTGCACCTTGGAAAATATGAAAGGAAGATAATATCCTACCCACATTATTTTCAAAGTAGTAGTTTTTAAGGATAAATTTCCACCCTCATGACTAGTGTGGAACTCATTTAAAACTCTTTCTGCTTGCAACTTATCTAAGTATCGAAGCAAGACACCATCATAATTCCTTTTAAACAAAATTCCCTCAATAATCATATACCCACTGCCTTGCATTCAATAGTATCATTTTTTGTGAGGCAAGATGTTAGTCAAGTACTGACCCTTTTTCATAAATCATGTTCAATCCATCACCCATGCCTCATCGGTCTCGAACTAATTTGTATAGGCCTGATCAATATCCTCTTCTGTTGGGGAGATTAACTCTTGCACAAGGTATTCACAAAGACCTCTTCCCCAAACCAGCTTGGTTGGTTGGATGTATACATCATATTCTAGGATTTTGGTAATCTAGTT
Organism: Sequoiadendron giganteum; assembly: GCA_007115665.2. Classification (NCBI taxonomy): domain Eukaryota; kingdom Viridiplantae; phylum Streptophyta; class Pinopsida; order Cupressales; family Cupressaceae; genus Sequoiadendron; species Sequoiadendron giganteum. Next base: position 492,537,254 of record CM021103.1, read on the forward strand.
GGCCCTTTTTAAAGTTATTTTTCCCTTAGTGATATACTCCCAAACACTAGGATGGGTGATGAGAATGGTGATTTTGTTGGCCGATACCAAGTGTTAGATTTTTTGAAGGATTTTATCAATAGAAAAAGTATGTTTCTCAACAAAATTGTACCTGGATTCATATCCTTTGAGAGTTCTAGAGTGGAATGCAATGGGATTCTCTCTGCTATTGTCTTCATCTTTCTGAGTGATCACCAAAGCTATGCTATGTTGGCTGATGTAGACATAGAGCAAGAAATCCTTAGATAATTTTGGGCTACCTAACACCAGGGCTACAAAAATGGCTACCTTTATTCACTCAAAATTTGTCTTACAATCCATTTTTATTCCTTAACATTAGCGTCATAGGTCTTGCAATGCCTATAAAATATGAGATGAACTGGTTGACAAAATTAATCCTCCCCAAAAAAGATGGTAGCCCCTTCTAGTTGACTAGCAAAGGTAGCTCCATTATAGCTTGTACCCATTCGGGATCTATAGCTATTCCTTCCTTTGATACCAAAAAACCAAGTAGCTTGCCTTGGGGCACTTTGAAAACACATTTCTTGGGATTTAAGGAAATCTTGAACTGTTGGCATTTTTGAAAGACCCCTTCCAGATGATCGAAGTGATCATCCTTTGATTTTGAAAAAACTATTAGGCCATCCAACTATATTAGAATAGTTTGATTAATCAATCCATTGAAAGTGATATCCATTGCTTGCTGAAACGTCACACCAACATTGCAGAGCCCAAAGTGCATTTTTTAGTATGCGAATGTTCCCCACTTGGTAGTGAACATTGTTTTTATGTTGATCTCCTTCTTTGATGTAGACCTAGTTATAACCTGAAAACCATCAAGAAATGAGAATATTTTTGATCTATTCATGGTCAGCAAAATATGTTGCATTGATGGCAAAGGGTAATGATCCTTTATCAAAGCTTTCTTCAAATCCCTGAAATCCATGCACAACCAAATATTGCCATTCTTTTTCCACAGTGGTACAAGGTTAGGAACCTAGGTGGAATGATTGATTGGGTATATGATCCTTGATTCGATTAGTTTGGTAAGCTCTTGTGCCATCAATTCTTCAACCTTTGGATTTATTGGACTTTACTTTTGTCGGATAGGCTTTCAGCCTTTTGCCAAGTCAATAGTATGTTGAATTATGTCAAGATTATATCCTCTTAGATCATCATAAGTCCAAGCTATGACCCAGTCATATCTAGAACATAGCCCTTTTAGCCTCTCTTTATCCTTCTATGGAACATCTCTTCCGACTTTTAGCTTTTTGGCCTTTCTAACATCAAGATCTTCATAGCCTTTCTCATCAATAGTGAATCTTTGTTTTCTATTTCTTATGTCTTCATAGTCAAAAATATTTTCAAGAGAGATCAAACCTCGAGGGAGCTTATTTAAATTAACTGGATCACTCACCCTTCCACATCTTCTCTTTCTTTGGATTGTGAATGGTTAGAAGCTTTTCCTAATTTCTGTTAAAAAGCAACAATCTGAACATTTTCCTTAAAAACCTGCCAATTTTGATCATTGTTAGGAATTGATAGTCATACAATGATTTGCATTGCATTATGCTTTTTAGTAGACTTAGAATTTGGCTAAAATTATGAACCAATCGAAGCCATCTGATCTGCAACATTATTCTAGGAATGTAGGATAACCTCTATGTTAAAAGCCTCGAAGTTCTTGAGTAGATCCCATACTTTGTGTCTATAAGACTTAATTCCTATATTTTTAGCAGTAACTTTCCCACATACTTGGCTTTTGATCAACTTTGAATCTTTTAATGCTTGTACTCTATTCATGCCCATCTGTTCTACAAGAAAAAAACCATGGACCAAGGCCTCATACTCCACATCATTATTAGAGCATGTGAACTAGAAATAGAAAGATTTGAGGGTATCCAATCCAAGTGGGGATACTAATCAAAGACCTACCCCATAACTGACCTTGCATTTGGAACCATCAAAATATAATGTCCATAGGTTGTTGTTGCTCGAATCACTAAGCTCCTCCTATTCCTTTACCAAAATTGGGAAGACTTGATCATCGATAAAGATCATATATGTGCCTAGTTCGGTAGCATGGAACTTTTTGAATGTGTCAAATTCAATAAACTAGTTGAGGAGGACCTCCTCTTTAGGGGCCCGATCACCCATGTCTTCCTCATCTTCTAACATTTTTATGCAATACATCTCCCCTTTTGAGAAGGAGGTATGTGCCACTTCAAGCATAGAACCACATTATCTGCTATATGTTTTAGGTGCAAGGATTTAGATAGGATCTTCATCTTTTCCCCATGCTTGGTCTACAATATGAGATGGGACCAATCAAGCACTAAATATCTGCCAATATTTTTTGTGAAACCCCTTGAGAGGTACATCTCAAACACAGGGAGAATGTCTATCACAACTACTTCCTACATGATCATTTGGCTTGGACATGAGAAGAGGATCAAAGATAGATTCTTGATGTGATTGATAGTTGGGGCATTCTTCCTATCTAATTGCATGATCCATTTCTCAAGAGACTCATACTTGAGTTTCATAGCATCAACCACTTGTTTAGGTATGACCATAGTACTAGCTCTTGAGTCAATCATGTTATTGTGCAAAAGCTTATTTCCCATAATAAATGTTAAAAAGAAAGGTGTGGCCTTTGGATTTCTTACCTCTTTCACCATTGCATCATCCACGATGTTCACATATTCCACGACTCTTGAAGACTGGTGGTCTGACATGGGATCTTTGTCTTTAGCCTGATCACATAGTGGAATTGCATCCATACGTGGTATTTATTCTTCCTTCTTTAATGATTCCTAGAGCAATATATTTTGTTTAGGAATTGATATAAATCCCACAAAGATACATTAGTGGCTGCCTTCTTCAACTATTTAACCACGTTAAGTGTTTTGACTAGCAAGACCTTGGGTTTGAACAATGGTATCTCTCTTGTCTTTGGGAAAGGTCAATCCAATGTGGGTGGGCTTGATGCTTTTTCTATCTCCTTCTATGGCAATGGTGGAGCTTGCAACTATAGAGTGGATCGGGCCTATGTGGCTTTCTTTCCTTGTAGCTGGAGTTGATGTGGTTGTCGAAGCTATAGATCTTGTTGCATGTACTCTCCAGTGAGACTTCTTTTTTACCTTGTATTTTAGTCTTACTATACTTGTAAAGCACTTCTCGTCGAAGCATCATTTGCAAAAACTACATCTTCTTCTTCCATCCAAGAGAAGAGTGCTTGATTCGGTGTGATATCTAGCTCTTTCTCTAAGGACATACCTTGTGTTTGTGCTCTAAAGTGGGCGTTCTCCATTTTGAGAGATTGATATTCCTTTGTGCTTAAGAAAATTCCCTAGCTTCTCTACTCTACTATCTTATGTTGTAGGATTCCCCTTGGATAATTATAGGGCATGGCTATCATTACATAGGAAGTACGACACATTCTCATCCTCCACCATGTTGTTCTAGCTTGGGACTAAATCTCTCCTTGGAATATTCCTGATAGTCTAAAGTGGCATGGTAACTAGGACTATCTGGTTTGTGGGTTTCAATAGTTGACCTCCTCCTTTTGAGGTTGCTTGATAACATTTTTTTGATAAGATGGCCTTCCTCCATGATAAGTCTATTTGGGAGGCTTTGGAGGTGCTTCTTACTGATTTCAAATGAGGACTAGCTTGTTCACAAAGGATTGCATGAGATTATTCATATTTTTGACATTAGTTTCTAGTGAAGAGGAGCCTAATGTGCTTGATTGTGTTCCAGGGTGAACGTACATGGATGGTGGTATAGCTGATTTGGTTACTTGTGGGGTAGATGCGCTCAAAGTAACTTCTTCTCGGGGGCCACTAGAGATTTCTATGAACATGGGCATCAATGGACATGATGGAAGCTTCTTGACATTGATAAATCTATTTTTCACATGAATAGCCAAATCGTATGCATCAGAAAAAATATCTCCTCTCATAGATTGTACCATGATCACGATATCTGAATTAAAAACCTTTAGGTAAAACGTGAATGCCATAGCAACCAGAGGCTAGACTGTGACAAGGATCCTTTACTAGGTTTTGTGAAACCTAGTGTTGAAGTCACTCATGGCCTCTTGTGGGGCCCTTTTGATGGTAATTAATTGCTAAAACAAATAAAATAAATCTCCCTTTTCAAAAGTTCACTCGAACAACTTCTCTCTGAACTAGTCCCAAGAGTGGATAGAATCAGAAGCCAAAGACCTATACCAATCCTAGGCTTTTCGTTTTAAATATATGTCCAATAACCTAAGAGAAACATTTTCTTTCATGAGGTTATGTACTCTACATACCTCTACTATATCTTGGAGATGTTCAGAGGGGGTTTTAAAATCCTCCCTAGAAAACTTTGGTATGGCCTTAAGAGCATTGGTGGGTATGGAGGGCCATATCTCTAGGGGCATAGATGGTTGTAGCGGACTACCACTATCCCAAGTTACAAAATTTCTAGGAACTAGGGCACCTAGATGAGCCATTGAAAATAGATTCCTCTAGATAGGGTGCACTAGTATTCTGATTTGGAAAATTAGACCTCCTGGTGGATTAGATAAGGCTCTAGATCTTGGGCTAACACTTCTTTTCCTATTGCTTCTTATAGGAGATATGGAACTTGTAAGTCTTCTTCTCCTTGATACCAAGGTAGGTAACTAGGAGTACTGGAAATGGCCTCTTGAAGAGGCTCTTGTTCATATTCTAGGCATGAAATTTCTAGCCTCTTTTCTTGGTTTGATTTAATAAATGTTTCTAACTTAGAATCAAACATTCAAAAAAACTTCTATCCCATCGGGCATGCCAAAAAAAGAACTATTGATCATTAAATTTTGCACCTCGCTAAAAAATTATGGGAAATTTACTCAGTGGGGGACCAATTTGCGCCTCACTGAATGACCTTCGAGATTTTTATAGAAAGCCATATCTTTTTTGTGTTCGGTAAAAGGGTAGAAAGAAATGTAAATAAAACATGAAAGTGTGTTCGATGCTATGGTTGTGTTGCTGATATGTGGTTTTCATTGATGTCAACACTATTAGCATTGATGATGCTTAAGGTTGTATATGTCAAGGATATTAAGAAAATTGTAAAAATAATATTACTGGCACCCAGTGAAGTTGAGAAGGTCATAATATTGGAAAGTCATGTACGTTGAAGATCTGAAGGTGCACTTCAAAGGGTTTGTTGTTGAAGCTTTCTAGTATGTTGTCTGAAAGTTTTAGAGGTTCGCATGAATATTTGAGGAAGTTATGAAGATCTATGTTCCTATAATTATTTAGTTTTTGTAGATGGTGTTCCTAGATGAAGTAGATGAAATTATGGTAATTTCATGTGTTGTGCATGTACCTATGATGTTCATGGATGAGTCTAGATCATGCTCTATCCTTGTTGTACATTCGCATTGATCGGAGTGTTTGTGATCATATATTTTTTTGATGTGTGCTTGAGTTTTCACATTCTTGGCCAACATGATGATGTTAGCCTGTTGTGGATCCATAAAGATTAATATTCTATTTTTTGGCATGGTTGGAGGTCTTTGTTTGGGTCCTTAATATGTTGTAACTGACTTGTGTTGGTGCACATTGAAATTTATTCATGTATTGAGGCCGATAGTTGTAATTCATTATGTATTTGTGGCCGACTGAATAATTGATGTAAATCCATGTAGTGGATATATATATGTATTTTTTTTCCTCATTTAGAGGTAGTGCTTAGAGTGTACAAGGGATGTACATGTGAAAGTAAAGGTTAGATCATTTAGAGTAGAGTGTGGAAGAGTTTGTAGAATTTTTTGTGTGCCTAACTGGAACTGTAATCAGGATTTTGTAGAAGCTACTTTCATAGTTCAACTTCATTAGATGGATTTAATGTGATTACTTTATGTAAGGTAGTGAGCCTTCCCTTTGAGCAGTGTGCTCTAGGAAGTGCACCTGAATGCAAGTGCATTCCCTTTTTATTCTTCATTATACTTCTAACAAGGTATAATCTTGTGGACTAACATCCACCATGGTTTTTCCTCTAATAGGGTTTCAACATATAAAATATTGGTGTTCATGTGTCTCTAATGTGTTATTAATTTATGCTTGCATTGTTATTTATTAGATCTAAGATTTAAGGTTGTTTAATGTTGAATAAGTTTGATTTTGGTAACAATTGATTCATCCCCCCTCCCAGTTGTTTATACTTGTTTTTCCAACAATTGGTATCAGAGCTAGTTCCTCTGAAGAATCCTAATAGCTTGAGGTGATCCAAGATGGCATCATACAAGAAGGATAGTCCCAGATTCGATGGTATAAACTACTCTTTATGGAAATTCAGAATGGAGTGCCACTTGAAGTGCATTGGAGAACCTTTCTAGAAGATGACACAAAATGCATATACTTTTCCTCAGAATGGTCTGTTCACTGAAAATGAGATCAAGCAAGAAAAATCTAATACCAGGGCTATTAAATAATTATTGAGTGCTTCGACAGATTTGGAGATGACAAATGTGTTAGGATTGAAGATTGCATACAAGATCTAGAAAAATTTGGAAACATTGTATGAAGGAGATGCGCTAGTGAAGAGTGCTAAGCTACAAAGCCTAAAAGGCAAGTGGGAAGATTTGAAGATGAGTGAAGATGAGAATATCCTCTCTTTTTCTCAAAAGATAAATGAACTAGTGATGAAGATTAGATGTCTTGGTGGAACCTTGGATGATGAAGTTGTGGCTAAGATACTTAGATCTATGTCTCCCTCCTACAAAACAAGAGCTCATGCTATTGACGAACTCAGGATAGTGAAAAATATTACAAGAGACATGTTGATTGGAAAACTTGTTGCCTTTGAGTTAATTGAATTTGGCGAATATGACCCTAAGACTAAATCTGCATTCAAAGCTACAGTATCCAGAAAAGGCCAACAGAGATACAATCTGGGTGAGAGTTCCAAAAGGACATTCAAATATGAATATGAAGAAAGAGAACTAGAAGAACTGGAAGCATTAATTGTGAAAAGAGAAGCCATAGGTCATGGTAAGTACAAAGTAAAGTTACCTATTAATTTTTTTTCTTGCAGTAAAATAGGTCATTTTGCATCTAGATGTCCTGAAAGAGTTTCTAAGTACAAACCTAAGAAGACTAGATTTCAAAGGAAATGTTATTATGCTGAAGAAGGTGTAATTGATGAAGAATCTGATAAAGAAAATAGAAATGAAGATGAATGGGTATTTATTGCTATCAAAGAAAATAGTCAAGTGTCCACTAAATCTACTAGCAATGTGAATGTTGAGAAAGCTCTTGCAGAAAAAATTGAAGAAAAGGATGAGTGGGTAATTGACAATGGATGCTCACATCATATGACTGGTGACAAAAGCAAGGTTGTAAGCTTGGAAGACTATTATGGTGGTGTTGTAAGATTTGGAGACAACACTTCTGGTGTGATTCGTGGCAAAGACACTATTTATTTTGGTGGTAAGCATAATACCAATGATGTTCAGACACATAATCAACTTTAGACTATTCCGGTCAACCAAGGGAATCAAGAGGCAGAAATCAACAAAAGTACAAAAGAAAGAACACAAGAACAAGAAGTCAAATAAAATCCTAAAACTTCCAAGTATGTGAGGTGAAATCATTTTGATAGTCAAATCATAGGAGATAAGAGCAAAGGTGTACAAACTAGAAGAAGAATTTTGGAAGAATATTGTCTAATTTCCAAAGCTGAGCCTAGAAATATTAGTGAAGCATGCAAGGATGAACATTGGATGGAAGCCATGAAAGAAGAACTAATGCAGATAGAGAAGAATGATACATGGGATCTTGTTCCTAGACTTTAGAACAAAAATGTGATTGGAACCAAGTGGGTGTTCTGAAATAAGCTAAATGAGCAACGTGAAGTGGTCAGAAACAAAGAAAGACGGTTTGCAAAGGGTACTCATAGATGGAAGGTATTGATTTTGAAGAAACTTTTGCCTCTATTGCTAGAATTGAAGTGGTAAGATTATTTCTTGCATACGCTACTTTCAAGAATTACAAAGTCTATCAGATGGATGTAAAGTCAATGTTTCTAAATGGTGAGCTAGAAGAAGAAGTCTATGTTGAACAACCAGATGGATTTCAATTGACTAGTGAAAAAGACATGGTATGCCGATTGAAGAAAGCTTTGTATGGACTTAAGCAAGATCTTAGAGCTTGGTATGCTAGATTGGATAAATACTTGTTGAAACTTGGATTCAACAAAGGTACTACTAACATTAATTTGTATTTCAAGTTGAATTAGAATAAAGAATTGATCATTGAAGTCTTTGTTGATGATATTATTTTTGAAGGTGATGATAGTTTGTGTATGAAGTTTTCCAATGAAATGAAAAGTGAATTTGAAATGTCACTAATAGGAGAGCTGAAATTCATTTTAGGGTTGCAAATCACTTAGCTAGATGACGGAATTTTCATATCTCAATATAAGTATGTGAAAGAGTTACTGAAAAAGTTTGGCAAGGAAGATTCAAAGCTAATTGGTACACCTATGATAACCGGATGCAAACTTACACAAAATGATGATTCTCCTAAAGAAAATCAGAGAAGATACAGGTCAATGATTGGTGGATTACTCTATTTGATTCAGACTAGGCCAGATATAATGAATGTTGTATACATGGTTGCTAGATTTCAAGTTGATCCTAAAGAGTCTCATGTGACTACAGTGAAAAGAATTTTCAGATACCTAAAAGGGATAGTTGATCTTGGTCTTTGGTATCCTAGGGATGATGATCTTATTCTGAGTGCTTTCACTGATGTTGATTGGGTACGATATGTGGATGACAAGAAGAGTACTAGTGGTGGTGCATTTTTTATATGGAAGAAGTTGGTATCTTGGCTAAGCAAAAAGAAGAACCCAGTTTCATTGTCTGCTACTGAGGAAAAATATATTGCTGCTACAAACAGTTGTACACAAGTATTTTGGATGAAGAAAATGTTGAGAGATGTTAGAATTGAGTATGAAGAAACCATTGCCATATTTTGTGATAGCTTAAGTGCCATTAATATTTCCAAGAACCCAATATTGCATTTAAAGACAAAGCACATATCCATCAAGTATCACTTCTTGAGAGACAAAGTGAGTGACAAAGAAGTTAGATTGGAGTACATACCTACTAAAGAGAAAATTGTAGACATCTTTACCAAGCAATTTCGTAAGGATACTTTTGAGTATCTCAAAGGAAAATTAGGGGTGATTTCCTCTCCTGATCAAAACTAAGATGTGGGTCTCTACATCAATTTGTGAATTCATTGCCATATCCTATTCTAGATTGATGTTGTGGTGGCTGCTACTCAGGGGGAGTAGTCATATGATTCAAATTTGTGATTAGAGAATGTGTAACTTTTCCATTGATGTCAAAGGTGGAGAGAAACAATGTGAAAAATGTGGGAGAGAAGATCAATGAAGAGTGCACAATCTTAGGGGGAGATTGTTGGAGAAGAATTAGTTGGGTTGATGGTATTATTTTTTTCACATCATGTGTTGCCATCAATGCCAAAGGGGAATATTGTTGGATGTTGTGGTTTTGTTTCTGATATGTGGTTGTCATTGATGTCAACACTATTATCATTAATGATGCTTAAAGCTGTATATGTCAAGGATATTGAGAAAATTGTAAAAATAATATTATTGGCAGCTAGTGAAGCTGAGAAGGTCAAAATATTGGAAAGTCCTATATGTTGAAGATCTGAAGGTGTGATTCAAAGGGTTTGTTGTTGAATCTTTCTAGTATGTTATATGAAAGCTTCAGAGGTTCGCATGAAGATTTGTGGAAGTTATGAAGATCTGTGTTCCTACAGTTATTCAGTTTTTGTAGATGGTGTTCCTAGATGAAGCAGATCAAATTTTGGTAATTTCATGTGTTTCACATGTACCTATGATTTTCATGGATGAGTCTAGATCATGCTCTATCCTTTTTGTACATTTGCATTGATCAAAGTGTTTTGATCAATATTTTTTAGATGTGTGCTCGAGTTTTCATTTTCTTGGCCGACATGATGATGTTAGCATGTTGTGGATCCATAAAGATTAATATTTTATTTTTTGGCATTATTGGAGGTGTTTTTTTGGGTCCTCACTATGTTTTGACCAACTTGTGTTGGTGCGCATTTAAATTTATTCATGTATTGAGGCCGATAGTTGTAATTCATTCTTTATTTGTGGCCGACTGAATAGTTGATGTAAATCCATGTAGTGGATATATATATGTGTTTGTTTTCCTCATTTAGAGGTAGTTCTCAGAGTGTAAAAGTGATGTACATGTGTGAATAAATGTTAGATCATTCAGAGCAGAGTGTGGAAGAGTTTGTAGAATTTTTTTTGTGCCTAACTAGAACTGTAATCAAGCTTTTGTAGAAGCTACTTTCTCAGTTCAACTTCATCAGATGGATTTAATCTAATTATTTATGTAAGGTAGTGAGCCTTCCCTTTGAGAAGTGTGCTCTACGAAGTGTTCCTAAATGAAATTCCATTCCCTTTTTATTCTTCATTATA